>VDFB02295353.1:0-17094 GCA_007258455.2 Sequoia sempervirens | reverse complement strand
TCACCATCATTTCATCGTTTCTCTTCTTATCCAAATTACCATTATCATCATCACCTCCCATCATTAATTAATCAAAAAACAAACATATGCCTTGATATCCACAAACTTCTGCAACACTTTCCATCCCATCCATAATAAATCATTGCCACCTATACTTGACACTCAAGTAAAAATAAACTATGCATCTCGTGAAAACATAGAACTTTCATGACGATCGCAAGTTAAGACCATTATTGAATCAAACTACTGCCTACATACCTATTGCCTAATCATTCAATCCATAATCCCAATCCATGCCTTAATGGATGTATCCTTCCTACAATAAACACAATCCAATATCAACATACTCTCTTTGGCAAGATATATGATGGTTTTTGAATTGCTTTATTAGTTGGTATTTTTATTTTTGATTTATCTTCTTGTCTCCTTTCGATACTTGCTCAAAGCCACCTTGATATTTTAATATATTGGTGTGTCTAGAGGAGTATAGGATTCCTGACATGGTTGTTGTTGTCATATGCAGTGTTTGTGGGATGTTATTATAATATTTCCATAACAAATATTTATTTTGTATGTGTTGAGATAGTTTCTTGCATAAAAAAAATCCTTTGCAGATCAAGTCATTCATACCTTTTATGCACTAGGATTATCATGCTCTAAGTATTACTCTCTCACATAGATCTAATAGGGTTATAGTATGTATGGCATGAATAAAGAATCCTTTTGTTTTCAAAGTCAAAGTCCATGCAACAAATATAACGTCACCCTAGTTCCTCATACCTTGGTGCATAATATGCATTTGTTGTATCAAAATAAGTATTGCTCTTTACATTTTTTAAGAATAACCTAAATGAAAATTACCTCTTCATTCCATATTCCATATCCATCTCATTACCTACTTATAACTTTCACTGTTCAATATTTGATCAACAAAATTCATCCATTCTTCATTATCCTACATTTCACATCATTTTTTCTTCCATACCAACTCATATCCATCCCAAAACCCTAATATTCTCCCTCACAACGTAATCTCTTCCATTTTCATCATTCAATCACCCCTAGCCTAAGCTCCACTCTATTTACTTCATCCCATACTCCTTATTCCCCAATTTTCTTATATCCAACTACTTTTTTTTCATCATTAACCTGCTAAACCTATTATGTTTTACCTATCATGAGCTCGACCAAAAAATTATTTTTTTGGTTGATCTCTTGAGGGGGCAACCAACCTCCATCCCTTGGTCCACTAGGGCATATTGGGGTATGTCATCACCTAAAATTTTTCATACCATTGAAATATGTCTTTGAAACACCACAATGAACACATTGTCTTAAAGAGGGATAAAATGTTGACACTTAAAAATGACTAACACATTTCATCTAATTCTTCATCATTTCTCATCAATTTACCCATTAATATCAATTAAATAGTTTTAATTATTTAATTAAGCTAACACATCATCCACATTAATTTAATTATTTAATTAATTCATCATTTTCCATCATCAACGTTAATTAAATAATTTCTTAACTTCATCCATCCCACATTGATTAAATGATTTTTTAATTATTTAATTAAACTCTCAATTTCTTCCATTCACATTAATTAAATAATTTTAATTATTTAATTTCTCAAATTCTTTAATTATTCAATTAGCTAACATTTTTTCTATAATTAAATAAATGAATTTAATTCATTTAAGTATTTTTTCTATCTTTAATTCTTCTAAAAATAAGCAAAATAATATTTTATTTATTTCCTAAATACATCTCTCCCTCATGCACATGAAATTAAATACTATTTGTATTTTTCAGAGTAGTTGACTAAAAAATAACTTTTGTTCACTCACACTTACTTTCACTTCGGTCATCCATGCAACTAGTTAACTCATCAATCAAACCCTTCATCCTAACACATGTCACCCACACATTCATCAGGATCTCCTAATTAATTTCATCCATCGATCTTTCAAATCATCCTCCACCATTGATCAATGTTAGGTGAAAGCAATAAATCCACCATCATTCTAAGCCATTATCCATCCATAATCATCTTGAGAATCCACTAAGAAATATGTGCTATCATTATGCCCATTTTCTATCAAGGTTATGCTAAAGAAGAGAAGTCCACATATCATCATGTTGCAGCATTATCACATACAATGGAGTAAGAATTAGACACATTTGTGGAGGTATAATTGATAGATTGATTTGATTTGATTTACTTTGTTTGTGTGCGTGCTTTATTGAATTAGTTGTTGAATGTTGAATTGGGTATTTATGTTGAATTATTCTTTGATTTCAATTTCAACATTTAATACTCACACATAGTAAACTATGTAGGGAGGTTCTTTGCATGACGTGTTCCATCTCTTTACACTACTTAAACATTATACTATTCAATGGTCAAATAGTCAATAATAGTTTTACACTTCATCCCTACCAAAAAGTGATAATTAATGAAATCTATTTCTTTCCTATATATTGAATGAACTAGCATTCACTAAAGGAGCTCAAATTATTGAACAATATAAATGTTTAGTTTTGTTCCCAAGGGCTTGGACTGTATGTAGCTTATCATGTAGAAGAGTTATCTAAACCATTTTAGATATTTTTACATAAATTTAATTATTAAAAAAATTTATGGGAACATTAACGAGAATACATGATCAATTTTCATTCAAACTTAGAACCTACTAGTCCTTTCATTATGGAAACTTTCAAATTCTATCAAGGAATGTATTTCAATTCCAACACACCCTCTAAGGTACATTCATGTTGAGATCAACAGTGATACCAAATTCAAAATTTTAGACATGATATAATTTAGTTCTACAAAATTTTAGACAAGATAGAATTTCAACTATGATACATAATTTTTACTTCTAATTATTTTTTACCACTTTGCAATAAAAGTTATTTTATTGATTTCTATCACATAAATAATGCATTCAATAAATTATATACATTTTGTATCATTTTTCATGTAATTAAGGATTTTCTTGTGGAAAAATGACCTATCACTAACAAAATTTTACTATAACCAAAAAAATTATCAGCGTGCCCATTGAATCTATAGGTCTAATTGCTATGTGCCCATTGAACCTATAGGTCCAATTGCTAATTTATGTTTATGTGGATCAATTTTATTAGTTCCTGCCATGGAACTATAGGCGACCTCTTGATCTTAACTAGTGATTAAATGTTTTGCTTGTAGCCAATCAAAATTCATTATTTTCTTTCTATACATTATATTCTAATTTTAATACATTATATTCTAATTTTCTTAAAATTAAATGAACGATTTTTAACTTTTCAAATTTCAAAAAATATTTTTTCCCAATTTTATTGGCTAATTTTTTTTGAGCAATAAGAGTTGATTTTCAAGAATACTAACCATAAACTTAACTTTTTTATCGCAGTTTTTCAAGGACATTTTTTTCGCTAAAAACTTTTAAGCCACATGGATTTTTAGGAATTTGTTATCACAGTTTTTGAAGCATTTTTCAAGGATTTTTATTGCATTTGAATGAATTTATCCAAAATATTTTAACAATTTCTATATGAATTTTTTCTAACTATTCAAAATTTATTTTTGGGGACTCTAAATTAATTACTTTTTAATCTATCTTTTTTTACTCAAGTGAAACAAAGATATTCTTCATTCTAAAAATTTATTTACTTATTACATTTTATAATATAATTAAAAAATTATTATATAGTATATGAAAAATAATCTAATAACAAATTAAAATATATAAACTATATAATATATAACATTTAAACTGTGTGGAACAAAACCATAAAATGGCTAGGCACAATGCCATCATCATCAATGCAATGTCTGAAAAGCTAGAAAAGACACAATAGGGCTTCATTGGTTGTTGACCTAGAAGAGGACAAGGATAAAAGCAAGAACGAGGACCAAGGTATATCGAAAAGGACCCATGCCAACCTTAAGAGGAAAGTGCCTCCTACTACCCAAATGGTTCAGATTTTAAAGAGGGGGGTTCTGGATATGAACAATTTGGAAGCTAAGACTGCAAATATTAAAGGCCCAAATTTAGTTGTTGACATGCTTTGTCTAGTTTTTTGGTTTTGTGGCCTTCACTGGCTTTTTGGTACTGTGGCTTTGTCTTGTTGTTGCTTTTTCTTTCTACTTATGGTGTCTTTGCGATCTTATCTTATGTTTATAAACTTTGTGGTTTCAAGTCCCCAGAAACCTATTTTTTCCTCTTTCAAAAATATTTATATTTTTTAATATATTATATTATGAAATTATTTTTGAAACATTATATTAATATATTAAATTATCATGTAATATATTAACTTTAGCATTATATTATAATATATATGTATGTAACATATATAACATTTAATATATTAGATAATAATTTTATAATATTATATTTTAATTTTTAATAATCTGATATATTATTTGTTAATCATTGAATATATTTTGATTAGATTATTTTTAATATATTATATGAAATTAATCTATAATATATTAAATTAATTTTGTGATGAGAGACACAATTATTTTGATTTTTAAATATATAATTAAAAAAAAATTATTTAAAATAAAATAAAAATAGTGATTCAAATAATATTACAGTTTTTATTAGTGAGAAATTTATTTTAACATTTGAATTATTTTTTCAGTAGCTATAATTTTTTGTTTGATAAAATACAATTACAATTTTATAATAATATTATATTGTAAAATATAAATTTTTTAATTAAAAATATTGTGAAAACTAATTATCTTCAATTTAATTTACCCTTAAATTGTATCCCTTTAATATTGAAAATCACTAATTTGAACTATATATTACAACCCTTACAAAAGATTTGGATGTTTTATTTAAATAGAAAAATTAGGTAGTCTACATAAATTCATCTTCCAAAATCTTCGAGGTAATTAAGATCATGCTTCTTGATTCGTTTCAGCTCTATAAAGTCGGAACTGCAAGCAATTGTCATTTTTATTTACCACTGCTCATAATGTTGGACAGTTAATAATTGAAAGGGATAGTTAAATTGAGCTAATTAAACATACTTGCCCCTGGTTGCATTTGTGATTTAGGTCCTGTAAAATCTGCAGAAAAAAAACTAATGTGACCCAAGAAGATGATGGAAATTTGCAGGCCAAGTTGAAGCCTCTACACTGGGACAAATTATCTACAAATCCTAACCATTCAATGGTTTGGGACAAGCTAACCAAAGGTTCATTTAGGTAATTCTTTTTATTTTCTTCACTACATAGTCAACTCTCTTTAAAACAATTCTATCTTTCATGGCTTTGTATGTTGACATAGGGTATTGAATCTCAAAATATAAGACACAAAGACATCATGTGGCTAGATTGAAAGGATTAAGATATATCTTTCTAGGAGTTTTTGTTTTAATGCAAATAAAAGGGGGTACAAATAGGCAAGTAATCTTCAATTACTATTGTTGTCAATCGGATTGCACTTGAACACTTGAATGATTAAATTCAACAACTTTTTGAAACATGGGAACTATCTTCAAGCTGTGGGTATTCCTATGGCGAAGATAGACCTCCAGATTCTAGGCTGGTTCCTATATGATATCAATTAGGTACTTGAAACTTTGATGGGAAAAGGGAAAAACTTAATCTAATGCAAAACTGGAAAAGTTGAACTGTGGTGATGCACCTATTTGATTTAAGAAAACAAATTAACTCACAACTGATTCATCATGAAGCTTACTTTCACAACTCAGATTGAACAATTTAACTGCATTAATGATTCACAAACAGGCCTGATAATTCATTCTTTATGAAGGAAGAATTTATTTTCACAACTTAAAGATATGGATATACTTGAGACACAATTTATGACCTGCAACTAAGATTGTTTCTTTGTGTACATGCATTCACGAATGTTGACAGAAATTTAAAGGTTTCTAATATCAAACACATTAAAATTGTATCCAAAACATTCACAAAACAAGACACCTGAATCTAAGAAGGATAATATTTAACTTGCAATGATAAGAGAAGGAAAACTCTGCAAATGATACTCTAACATAACCTGTAAACCTACTTCTATATCGTAAAAAGTCGGAAGTTACAAATATTTCTACAAAAAGATATGGCCAAGAAGATGAAAATAAGAACTAAAAGAAAAGATAAAAAAATTTCCAATATATACAATGAGAACACACTTCAAAGTATGAACATGAAACCAAAGTCAATTTCGAGAAATGATAATTCCAAGGTGAAATCCGAGTAGAAGCAAAAATCCCTGAAAATAAGGTCAAACTCATGCAAAAATGAGTGAACTCAGTCTCGAACTTGCAGTCATAAAGTATGCAACTGAAAAGTAACTCGAACTGAACTAGAAATCTCTGAATGTAGACCAAAATATGCAAAATCCACCTTTCTTTAATCAATTCTCCCATGATAACTTAACGTCCATTTTTTGCATGATAAATCTTCAGTTAATAATCTGATATGAAACTGAAGTAGAGTGCTAAAAATCTCCATGACTCGCATGATTAACTCATCCTCCAGTTAGCTCTACTCAAGTACTGCATGGATCTCTAATTAACTCATCGTCACATGGTGTCTTTTATTTTCATGTAAAGATGGCTAATTAATTAAATGATTTATAATGTATCATTTAATCAATTAACCTACATTGAGAATGCAAAAATAAAAGAAAGAATAATATTGAGGCATAATGTCAAATCAGAAGCCTTAATTCTAATCTCATGGGCCTGATTACATTATACTTAGCATATATTTCCAATATGTGTTCACCATTCCAAAAATATTAGCCAACCATCATGCATATTGGAAAAAAATTTATAATAGTCGACCATAATGATAAAAGCGATATTAACTTAAGAGTCAAAGTAGCCATGGGAAAAAATAAGACAATGATTTATTAAAATCATTAGAGAAAAAGAAAACTTCAAACTCATATCGATTTAGGGCAGACAAAAATTAAACCCTAATCATTCCTTTCATTCACTTTGCAACTTTGTGAACAAACTGCACCGCCATGGTTTGTTGGGGTGAAGATCTGAGACTTGAAAGCCCACAATTCCATGCTGCCTCAGTCAATTTTCCATGAGACTCTCAAAAAAAATGTGTGGTAAGTCTTTTTTGCACAGATCTGAGCACTCTTATCCATTTTTGAAGCATTCTATTGAATTTTCAGGTCGCAGCTCACCTATACTCTGATGTATTTCTTTATCTCATGTCCTCTGTTGATGCCTTTTCTCATTCTGAGGCTGCCATGGAGATCTTTTGAAGCTTTTATATTGCATTTTTTAGTGTATTCTCCTTTGTATCTCCTTGTGCAGATCTGATGCGTTGTTTCTTTTAGAAAATATAACACTTTGCACAAAAATGTAACAATTTTGTGTGGTTTTGTTGTCTTAATAGCCACCATGAGGGTTTTTCTTTTCCTGTAGTAGGTCGTGGGCTTGTGTTATTTGTTCATTTGCATATTCTCAGCTAGGTACCATTTGTTCTTTTCCAAGTCGATTTTCAAAGATAATGAAAACTGAATCTATTCTTTGGTATTCTGGCATATTGTTTTCACCATTTTGAGGGATTTTTGTACTCTTACCAGCCACGGCCTTCACAACATTCTGGGCATCTTTTATCTCTGTATTCTTCCATTTTCTCCAAAACTGGGCTCAACCCAAAACACAGAATACAAGTATCTTGTAACTGAAATAAATCTTTGAGCGCCCTTCATTATCTTCTTCGTGTGTTTCTCTTTACTGCCTTTGGTCATGGCCTAAACAATCTTCATCTAGGTATTCACAATTTATTGCAAACTCAAAGGATTCATCTGAAATTTGCATGCCTTTTAAATATTCTGAAAACTCTCATGTGACCTTTGATGGAATCTTTAACCCTGCATTTCTTTAGCTGCCATGAGGGTTTTTATAAAACACACAAAAGAATAAAAAAAAATAGAAGGATTAGAGACCCCTATTTTCATATAAGCTCGAAATTTGGCTTCACAAAACTCTCTTCAGTTGCACATTTGAACAAATAGTATTGGTGTAAAAGTTGAAAATAGTGAAAAACTTGTGTGATATTGCTTGAAACCTTTCCTTTCCTTTCCTGAAGTAAAGTGTTGTCACCGTTTTCATATTCTACAACTGCTTCTTTTATTTTCTGTTATTATGGGCTGCTGGTATGAGATTGAAAATCTACTCATTGACTTACAAGAATGCCATCAAATTCATCATGGTATCGTGCTCTAACTACCGCATTATGCCATAGATTCTTATATTTATGCTTTTCCTTTTAAATATGCTATCTCTTGAAAGTAACAAGTCAGGACAATACTTTACTCCATGATTGCTCCCATTTGGAAATGCTATTATTATTATAGATACATCATTTATTCTTGAGAGCACACTTGTTTTTGCAGCACTATTATTGATGTTATTCATCATACTGTCACACTGTATTGTTGTTTTTTCAAGTATTTAATTGCTGCTCCACTAATGACTGTCAATGTCATGTTTTTTCAGAAATATGCATCTGTTACTTGTCACTGAAAATTAATGGCTGTCCTTTGAGATTTTGATAGTTCAAAACATTCTACTTTTACCAATTTCGTATTAGCATTCATGTTCATGATTTTCCTTGACATTGTGACTCCATTGTTCCTTATATAATGCTCTTTTATGTTGGAAAACTTATAGAGAATTGGATTATTGCAAATATGTTATAACAGAGCTATGTAAATACTTTGTACAACCTTTGGACTGTCTTGTACTGTGATATGCTTCTGAAGTTATAAAAAAACATTCCAATTCTTGAATATTTTGTTTCTCTTCAATGCAAAGAGGCTCTATACTTCATTTAGATGTAATGTGAAAATGTAGAGCAGAGCTGAACAAAATATGAAATTGATGAGTTCTTCACACTATTTTTTTGAAATCTCTTTGAAATAAGGTTGCTTGTATGATTATATCCTAGTTTCAGCAGCTCTCTCAATGATCAAGTATCAATATTAATGAACTTATGATGTAACTTGAGAGCGTATCCTCCTTGATATGCCGAAGCCAACCCTTGTGGGAGCCTCGCTTTGGGTTCACATATCTCGATAAAATGATCTCTAACAGATGAACCTATTCCTACACATTGAAACAAACATGTTAGCAAAATAAAATAAGCCGAAGCTTCCATTGAGTTATGTTTTTCTTGATTGTCACTTTGTAATGCAATCATTTGGTGAATGCTTGATTTAATGCAAATTACATTCTTGTTGGTAGTACAGGCATAAGGCGTAATGTAACTCATCATTGCTTAGAGTACACCCTAATCGCCATTATCTTTATAATTTTGCAGTTCATGAAGTGCAAAATGAGGTCAAGAATCCTGTTCGAGACGATGACCGAAGACATCAAGGAAAGCCGCATTCATCATCGCAACATGAATTTATCCCTTCTTTGTGCTTACGTTATTTTCGCTAATAGTGTAGTTAATTGAATTTTGTATTCATCATTTGATTGTCATAATCAAATTCGCTTACTCGTGCTTGTGCGAGATTCGTTTTACAAAATGAATAAAAGCATTATTATGCAAATTTTCAATTTTCATTTTAAATACTTTACACAACAAAACTGTAATTCAGATGTAAATCTGATCTTTTATGATCTAACCATGAATACTTAATCAGCAAAACTTCAATTTTTGTACCTATAATTCATGAATTTGATTCCACTTACCTCAAGCTGTTTCTGTAGTGAAAAGGTAACAACTGTTTTACCTAGGAAAAGGTGAGACTTAAGTTACAAAATAAAACATTGTAACTGTGAAAAAGTGGGCATTGTAGGGTAAACTCTTCCTACCACAAAAATAAAAGACAACATATATGGATGTGTCTACCAACAAGCAATTTACAATTTCAATTTTTTTCCTAAGCAGCCTGAGCAGGAAGAGCTTAGGAGAGTAAAGAGTAGATAACTAAATTACATTCCACAAAACTCATGAAGACTATCTACAAAAAAAAATATTTTTAGTATAGCAGTTGGAAAAAGGTGCATGAGAACCATTAATCAAAACCGACCTAGAATTGACTGGGAAACTTGTAATCCTAGAAGATATGCTTTAATTCCCCTTGTTTGCTAGGAATCTAAAGACATGGATGGAATGTTTAGCTCAATCTCCACACTTTCTTGGTTGGTAGATAAGGAACTATCTCTTAGTAATTAGTAGTGAGAAGTCCTGCTAGCTATGGGCTATAGTTTTCTCTGTGACAATTGCAGAAGTTTGCAAGAGTTTTTAGTTTTCAATGTTGTTGGAGGAGGTACTAGGTTTGGACTAGGATCCTTACTCTTTTTTACATAAAATTCCATGCTATATTTTTTATGAAAGAGTACTTGATCTCCATTTTTAGAGGTTGCAACTTAGATTGCTTGCTTAAGTGAAATAAAGGAAAATCACCTCTTGAGAGTGTGACACAATATCTGAGGAAAATAGACGAAGAAGGTTGTGGAAGAACATAGACTATAAGCAAGGAGATGAGAGAGATTATAAATATTCATATAGGATAGGCTGGAATAGAAGTGGGAAATGCTTATTGGGAACTATCTTGTTTAGAGCATGGAATTCAACCTAATGGTTTCATGTCTAGGTAATGTCCCTTTTTAGTAATCTATAGTGATTATGGAATAGTGTTTAAAAATTATAGACTGAATACAATCACAAAAACAATGTATTTTGCTAATCTAATTTTTTAATGCAACAATGAGACAATCAAGAGAATAAACTATGCACATGGTGTTAGTTTTTAGATTAGAAATGTCAACAAGTAGAAAATGCAACTCAAAGAAAATGAACACAATATTTTACCCTGGGAAAACTCTCCTACTTGAGGGAGAAAAACCCAACAAAATGATCTCTTATATATCAAAAGACTGCATACAAAATTAGGCCCTACACAAGGCTGAGTCTAATACAAAGAATGCAGACACTTCTCCTTGAAGCGAAATACAAAAGATGATACATCTTCAATGAAATCTGTTGCTTGAAAGTTTGACCTACTGCTAATGAAAGATGTGAACTGCTGCTTAAGAATGGCAAACTGCTACTAAGAATGACAAACTTGAGTTGAGATGAATTGATGATTGAATGAGAGGACTCCATCCTCTTTATATATCAAACCAAGCGACCTCCCTTCTAGGTAGACTTTTAGAAATAATATAAATAACATCAAGGTTGACCTTCCTTCAACAAGAATATATATTAAGGAGAAAAATATCTCCCGCTGCTACAACACTAACACTCCCTCTTAGCTAGGGAGGTATTTTTCTAGATATCCTCATCATGTAGTCTCTCAATATGATGCCCACAATGGCTACACCCATTTGTGGAGAACCACATCTCAGTCTCAGAGATGTCCAAGAGTTCATCACAGAGTCTCTCAATGTGATGTCCATAATGGCTACTCCCATTTGTGGAAAGAAACATAGCATCATGGAGTCTCTCAACATGACGTCCACAATGACTACTCCCATGTGTGGAAAGAAACACATCTTAGTCTCAGAGATGTACAAGGGTTCATCATGGAGCCTCTCAACGTGATGTCATCATGGAGTCTCTCAACATGACGTCCATAATGGCTACACCCATGTGTGGAAAGAAACACAACCCAGTCTCAAAGATGTACAAGGGTTCATCACAGAGTCTCTCAATGTGATGTCATCATGGAGTCTCTCAACATGACGTCCACAATGGCTACATCCATGTGTGGAAAGAAACACATCTCAGTCTCATAGATGTACAAGGGTTCATCACTGAGTCTCTCAATGTGATGTCATCATGGAGTCTCTCAACATGACATCTCATCTCAGTCTTAGAGATGAACAAGGGCTTGCACCTCATATTTCTCCGTCTCAAAGAAATATACACTACAAGGGATTTCACCTCATATTTCTTCATCTCAGAGAAATATACGTTACAAGGGCTTTCACCTCATATTTTTCTGTCTCAGAGAAATATACATTACAAGGGCTTTCACCTCATATTTCTCTGTCTTAAAGAAATATACATTACAACAAATCTTCATGATGATGTGACTCCCTCTGAAGCTCCAAGTACTTGCATCAACCTACTGACCTCCTTGTCCAAGATTGCCTGCAATGCTTTCCTTAGAGGAATGGTTTCCAACACACACCTCCGACATTATTGACTTGCGAGAGTCCAAGATTGTCCTCCTCAACCTCATCCCAAATCACCCTATTTTGAATAGGTTTGCAGAGCTACCAATGTCAAATCTAGATTGACTGTCTTGTGCAATTCTGTTCTCTACAATTGAAAAGGTCTTCCAAGTACTTTAGCACTGGCCTTGCAACACTACAACCCACTTAGCTGACACCTTCACTTCTTCTCAGTGAGTTACTCTAGTTCCTCGAGACATAGGACTTCATTTTGCTAAACACCAAACTCCCTCTTAATCCCTGCCTCCATTGATTGATCTCAGAACCTCAGTCCTCTTCTTGGACATGATCTCAACTCGTGTCTTGAATTTTCTTAGAATTTAACTCCCTCCGAATATCATTTCCTCGTCTTTGAAGGAGCTGATCGTAGTGACAATCTGTATAGGTTCTTCATTGTTTAGTGTCTTTATCTTTCTCAATCTTCTTTGTTGATGCAAACTCTCCATCCAAGGCTGACCCAACCTTGTTCCCTCGAGAGATGTCTCTAGTGAAGAATCATGAGAGTTGTGCGCCACCAACATAGTCCCATGGCTACAAGTTATGTCTCCATGTTTATTCATTTCTCTAGCCGACATGACTTCCACATGGGATGCCTCAATCTCTTCCTTCCTTTGAATTAATTCATCATCCTTTTTCTCCTTGATCCATCCTACATTTTTTAAAGAGATTAACAATAGTTCATAAAATCAAACTACCCTAAAGAGGAATATACAGACCAATGCTAGTAGCATACATGATTCACTATTCCCAATATTATTATTCCCAATATTATTACATGAATTATTATTAACTTCATGATCATTATGATCATTATTTACAGTACAAACATAAAAATGCTTATCTTTTTAATGTTGGCTCCTCACAAAGTAGTCCTTTGATCTCCCAACAACTTCTTTTCTTCGATGATTTTATCAGCGATGTTTAATGTTGAATTGGCACCACTGAAGTATGATATCATGTCTACAAACCACAACCAAGATAGCTCCCATATTCAACATGACCATTTAGATGCACCCATGCAGTTCACCCAACTGGCGGTTCCAATTCAAACTTCCTGTATGCTTCCAGAAAAGTTTATCTTCATGTCCACATCATTTTCCCAGTCAGCTGCTTGTGAAGCGGTGCTAATTTCCCCTCTCCATATCTCTTAAGAGCTAATCAATGGCTCTAAGAGTATAGGCGACAGTTTAAAAGACCCATGTGATTCTAATTTCATAAACTTTGGCAATAATTTTGACAACCTCCATTAGTCGCAATGACCTTAAACAATATTACTACATTATCGACTATTCAATACTTACAATAGAGAGCATGTAATAAACATGACTCCATTTAAGAAAGGAAATTTATTAAAGTAATGACATATAAGATTATGAATGCCCCTTTGAAATATCAGACTAGCAACATATCAAGCTCTCTACTTTTTCCCATAATCCTTCATCTAAAGCAGACTCCTTGATATTAATTCACACGATAATGTTTTTCACAATATGGACTACCCAAAATTACATATCAGAACTCTGTTAACTTTTTTTTTTATAAAAAAGGGGTAAAAACTTTTATTAATCAACAAGAGAGGTACAAAGCAAAAGGAAAATGAAAACCCCAAAGGGGCACCAAGACATCAAGCAAGAAATCAAGAATCATTAATACAACATTTCACATCCTCAGTAACCCAACCCTCCAAATCTTGGGCAAGGTCCCTCGGTAAACTGTTCCAATTATCAACCAACCACGTCCCATTCTTCTCAGAAGCCAATTTTGCTAGCCCATTGGCCACCTTGTTCTATTCACGAGGGATATGGGAAAAGGTGACAGAATCCAATAAATCTCCAAGGTTGGCAACTTGTTTTGCTACCACCGCCAAATGCCAACTAACAGTATCAAAATGTCTTTTATTTATTAGGTCCACCACCACTTGAGAATCTGATTCACATATAATCTTTTTCCAGCTGAGAGCACATGCCCTCTGCAAGGCCGAAAGAATCGCCAACGCCTCCATGAGGTTATTGGAGTGTTTCCCCATATACTCTGAGAAAAAAAACACAACCACCCCAAAACTATCTCTGCCCACCCCACCAATACCAGCATGCCCAGGATTACCTCTTGAAGACCCATCAGTGTTGATTTTCAAGACCCCAAAAGGAGGAAGCATCCAATGCCCTCCTCTGAAGACCTTCCCTCTAGAGCACCTGCCCCGCCCGACCTTGGGCCTTCTAGTACTACCAATAGAAATCCCCAACTTCTGAATAACTTTGATATCCCCAGGATCAACTGGAACAGACAAATCACATTTAGCATGTAACGTCTCTTGTAGAGCCTTGAGAATGTGAGCCCAAACTTGGCCCACCTATAACTTCCTATCCAAAAAGATCCTTCAATTGCGCTCCAACCAAATTTGCCAAATAATTAGACTAGGACCAATAGGCCAGGCAGTGTGCAAGAATGAAGTCTTAGTCATAGAAAGCCCAGTATTTTGCCAGAACTCGCCAAGAGATGAAGGATGCCGACATGACATATTCCAAGCCCCCCACCAGAAGTGCCAAATAGTCCTAGCAAAGGGGCACTGAAAGAAAAGATGAGAGACAGTCTCTACATCTTTGAGGCACATAAAGCATAAAGACGGACCTTGGAAACCCCACTTGCAGAGGTTGTCCCAAGTCAAGCACCTACCATACACCACTAGCCAAGAGAAAAAATTGCATTTTGGCCAAGAGAATTTATTCCAAATGTTTTTCCACCAAGGAACCTCAGCACTTCCTAAAGCCTGACTGTCCAAAGCACAATACCCAGAAGCAACAGAGTACTTCCCTTTAGGATCTAAGCCCCAAGCCAACACATCCCTCTCCGGAAGCGAACAACACACTCTATCATCTAGAATGGAGGACAACTCCCTCCTATCTTCTAAAGATCCGCCCAAAGGCCATTCCTGCATATCCTTCCATTGATAAATGACAGTCTACCCCAAGACCTAAGGGGCTTTGAAATCCATCACTCTGCTCCAGCCAGCTTGAACAAAAATTATGCTTAGATTCTCCAAATGAGGATGAGAGGAGAGGATAGGTGGGAAGCCATCCCAAGAGTCAAGCCAGAAGAGTGCATCAGAACCTCTATTGCAAATCCAGAACATGCTTTGTTTAACCAGTGGAGCTCCCCTCTTGAGAGTTTCCCAAATCATAGACCCTCTTCCCAAAAGACTAAAGCGAGGAACCTCAGCGCCATCCACCTCCCCAAGATACTTGAAGGTAAGAATCTTAGCCTAGGTCTGATGCTGATGAGAACACCACCTCTAGTATAACTTAGCTACCAATGCTTGACCATTCCAATTAGCTCTACGCAACCCCAAGCCACCTTCCTGTTTCGGCCAACAAACAACTTCCCACTTAATTAGGCTCCACTTTCTCGAGAGAAGATTACCTGACCACAAAAACTGCCTACAAAGCCCCTCAAAGTCCTTAATGAAGCTTGAAGGGGCAGTCATCACAAAACATCTGTATATAGGTAGAGCTTGCACAATAGACTTTAAAAGAGTGACTCTGCCTGCCGTTGATAACCATCTATAAGTCCAATGACAAACCAGTCCTCAAAATTTATTAATCACCTCCTGCCAAAAATACCTGGGAGGAGGGCGCACATCCAGAGGGATACCCAAATAGGTAAAGGGAAGTTTTCCCACTTGAAACCTTAATATCCTAGAAATACATTGTTGAATAAGCCTGGGGGTATTAAAGAAATAAATGCAAGACTTACTTTCATTAATGTGTTGTCCTGAGGCAGCCAGGTAGCAATCCAAAGTCTGACAAAAAGCAACCGCTTTTGCCACCTTAGCAACCCCCATCAAGGTTGAGTCATCTACAAACTAAAGATGGGTTTGAGGAGAAAGGGAGTTGTTCCAGATCCATCCATGTATAAGCCCAGTCGTAACTTGGGACTTAAAGAGCCTCCCCAACCCTTCCACCATCAAAATGAACAGATAAGGGGATAAGGGATCTCCATGTCGAAGACCTCTTGAGGCACCAAACAGCTCAGAGGATTCCCCATTTATGAGAACCGAAAAGGAACACGACTTCACACAGCACATGACCCAATCAATCCACTCATTGCTAAACCCAAATGCTCCAAGAATTTTGATTAGAAAATCCCATTTGACCCTGTCATAGGCCTTTGACATGTCCAATTTTATGAACATAGCCTTATCCCTTGAAGAGGCCATAGAATGAATAGTCTCTGTCGTAATCACAACTCCATCAAGAATCTGTCTACCCGCTACAAAGCCCCCTTGTTCCTCTGAGATTAGCTTATCCAACCAAGGCTTCAAGCGCTCAGCAATTAGTTTTGAAATGATTTTATACACCACATTACACAAAGCAATTGGTCGAAAGAGATCAAGAGAATTAGCACTGTCACGCTTTGGAATAAGGGCAAGAAAAGTGGCATTCATAGCTCTCAACATTTGCTTGTTCCGTAGAGATTCTTGCACAACCTCCAGCAAGTCAAGCTTGACCACTTCCCAAAATTCCTGATAAAACTCGACTGGGAAGCCATCAGGACCAGAAGCTTTTCCCTTTTTTAGTTGAAACACCACATCCTCTAACTCCTATAGAGAAATCGGTCGAAGAAGAGAGGTGTTCATATCCATAGTCACCAGGGGAGGGATACAAGCCAGGATAGAGTCTTCCTCCTCAATGGCCAGCGGGGTATCTTTAGAAAAGAGATTAGAGAAGAAACGAACTGCCTCATTAGAAATTTCCAAAGAGGAAGATAGAACAGATCCCTTAGAAGAGCGGAGAGAAGAGATAGTGTTACCCTGTCTTCTACCCTTTACCGAGTTATGGAAGAAGGAGGTATTCTTATCCCCTTCCTGAAGCC
>VDFB02295351.1:0-35894 GCA_007258455.2 Sequoia sempervirens | reverse complement strand
TTCTCTACAATCTTCTAATCCTCTTTAATCTGATCTAACTTCTAATGAATCTCTAATTCTTATAATACCTTCTCATGAAAAATGAGGGAGAGGGGGGGTTTATATAGCATCTCTGAATTACAACGAATGGCCAAGATTAAAATGAGATCAACAGCCAAGATCAAACACAACTAAACCCTAATTAGGGTTTCCAAAACATCAACCAGTTAACCAGAGAGAACTTTAGGCATCTGGAGTTGCATCCTTATCCACTTGCAAAGCATCACGTTCGGCGAACTTTGACACGATCCGGCCGACTTCTTCCATGGCAATGTCTGGAAGCGCATTGACGTTGTATTCCAGCAAGTCCAAGCTCTCAGCACATTCTGCAAAAGTGGTCGCCCATTCTGGTTCCTGCAGCAAGAAAGTATTTCTGACGGTCATGAAGTTGAATACCCTGGTGAAGTTTTCTTTCATGATTGGCCTAGAGATGGTGGAGAAAATTCTCTGCACTTGTTCTTTTAAATTTTTTGGCCGTAAGTGTTTCTTTCGAACAATATCTCGGTCAAGCATATTAGCAGCCATTTGGTAAATTTTACTCCGAATCTCCTTCGCCAGCTCTTCAACTTTGGCGCCATCCTGCTTTACCCTTTCCATGACTCCCTTTTGTGAAATCAGAGCATAGTACCAGCCACTGAAATCGTATGCAGATCTAGCTTCAATAACCTTGTCATCAATCAACCTTTGCTTCGAGATGCCTTTCAATTCTCGAATACATGGGATAATCTTATTTTGAATATCTTCGAGGCCATCCCATGATTCCGCCAAGTCTGCAACTCGTGACAGCAAAAAGGAGGCTTGTTCATATACATGTGCCAGCTTTTCTGCGAACGCCACCGCCTCTTCTTTCCTTTCATCCATCCAATCTTTAGCCTCTCTTGCTGTAGTCAACTCTTCAAAATTTCTGACTGGTTCTAGTGAAAAGTTTGGAAGTGGAGGTGGTAGTTGGTCACCTTGATTGAGTGGCCTGGTTAGATGCTGGATATAATCTTTTAGGCGCTCAATCTCTTTTTTATATTATTTTTTCTTTGCCACTTCCCTTTCCAGCCTAGACTTGATGGTGGCAACGGAATTGTCTAAGTCCTCAACTTCTTGCCCTTTCGTTGTTGGACCCATGTCAATGGTCGTGATGGCATATTCATCCAGGGCAATCTCATCTTGGAACTCATCGGCTGTAGGTACTGCAACTTGTACTATGCGATTGCCAGCCTCATCCCTTTGGATGGCGGAAAATTTCTTGGCCTTCTTTCTTGTGGCAACTTGCTCTAGCTTGGCCAAGAAATCTGTGGCGTCATCTTCTTCAGGAACCTCTACTGGCGCCTTTCTCTTTAGTCTTTCTTTCAGCAAATCTGGGATGGTTGACTACTCCATTCCATCCTCCTGTTGATCTTGGACATCCTGTATATCCTGAATATTTTGATCTTCATGGACATCTTGAATTTCCGGCATGCTTTGAATCTCTTGCATATCTTGAACTTCTTGCACCAATTGGATTTCTGGCATACCATGAATTTCTTGGATGGATGGGTCTTCTTGGATTCCTTTGAGGGCGGAAATCATTCCCTCTTCAAATTCTCCATCCATAATGTCTGTGTCATTGTCTGATTCCAGGACTTCTGTGCCTATAGGGGAAGGCTGAGCATCATCTTCCACTTGCATTGGCTCCACATTTCCAACTGGAGAAGGGATCCTGACATTCTCCCAAGACTCTTTATCCATGGCGAGTATTTCTTCTATATTTCTGGAAGTGGCCGATTGAAGAGGTCTGGATTTGTGCTTCTTTCGAGATGACCCTTCGTCTATCATTTTATTCTTACCCTGCCCTGCAGATTCATCAATTTCCTTTCTTTTTCTCAAGTTGGCGGCATCTGTTGGTCCATCTCCACGAGATGCACCAGCATTTGATGAACAAGATTCTGTATCACCCATTAATTCATAGGTGAATTGCACATTTCTCTACTGCAAAACTTGCGTTTGCTGGTCTATCCACCATTGAGAATATTTGAAAACAGGCCGCATGAATGTTGCCAAGTCACCCATCTCAGGCTCAGACCATCTCACAGGAGGAAGCGGCTCTTTTTCATTGAAGCCTGGTTGCAAATATACTCCGTCATCCTCCAATTGATTAGGTACCTTGAAAAGTTCTGTTGCCCTTATCATACTTAGTGGCAATCTTGTCCACAGCCTCTCCCTCATGTCATATTCATCAGCCGCATTGGCCCAAAAATCTTCTAAGTCTATCCGGTGCTTGTATTTCTCTCCGTCCACAGTTCCAATGTGATGGAGTGGGTCAAAGTTATTCCTCGGCTTGTATGATATGAATGGATATTATTGTATCTCCAGTCGAGCACTCTCTGTTGCTTGCGCCGTTTGACATGATTCTTCCATATTGCCAATGAAAAATGGAAAAGTGACAACTGCTTTCTGTTTTGGCCTTTGGATATTCTGATATGTTTCTAATTGCTTTAGAACTTCCAACAAAACCATTTTGTTGGTCGGGTAAATGGGCAGTCTATAAGGATGTCCTGAGAATCCTTGAATCTTGATGTAAGTAAGCTTGGGATACTGGATGAACCAGGATCCATATCGGCCAATCAAACTCTTGGCCTCATGGGAGAGTCTTTGACGTGCTCCGCCTTGGAGAAGTCGAGTGATGTACATAAGGAAGGTGTTATGTGCTCGCCGGAAATGTGACTTCTCTTTCAGCTGCAGTTGTGGATAACAGTCATAAGCCTTGAACTGTCCTTCGCCGTTGCCAACTACACCCTTGCAAACCAAGCCAGAATATTTGTAATACCTTGCAAGCAAATATATGATGTATGAGCTCATATGAAAGGTCTTGGTTTCCTCCAGGTTGACCAACTGCTCATGGAGGCTATCACTGATCATTCTGGACCAGTTAAACATCTTTACTCCAGAAATTATCCCATCAACAAAGTAATACATCCAGTTTTCGAAAGGTGCACCATGAGGATTGCCTACTATTCTGTTCAACAGCAAGACGATGTCGCCATATTCTTCCTTAAAATGCATTCTGACCAACTTCTTCGGCATCTTCCCTGCAGTAGGTTTGGGCTTCAACAACCAAGTCTTATTTATGTTTGATGCACAAAGGTCTCGCTGATTTTGGTAAAGCTTACGTGCGTCCTCTTTGGTTCGATAGGATGTCCGGTTGTACATTGGAATTCCAAAAGTTTCTTGAATGGCTGGTTCGGACAAGTATGCAAGAACTCTTCCGTCAGGAGCTTCTATCTGTCTTTCCCGTGCATTATAATGCAATGCATATTCCACCATAAGTTCTGGACACTCTTTTGCTGGCGGAAATCCAGCTGCATGAACAATTCCGTTGCGCATCATCCTCCTTGCAAGTGGTGTGGGCAGACGTCCATCGCTTCCGTACATTCTTTCCTTGAAATCTTCGAGGTCAACGTGGCCAAGATTGGTGTCCACAATATGCTCCCACTTGGACTTGACCTTTGACTACAGCTGCACGGCCTTGCTGGCAAACTTAATCTTTACCTTCTCGAAAATAAATCTGCAAGAAAAAAACAAAGAGAATATTTAGAATTCAAAATTTAAATCACTCGAAAATATTCCAGCTAGTTGTCAAATCAAACTTCGTGAAGAATCATGCTGGAAAGAAAATGAATGACGAAGCTTTTGTGCCAAAATGAAGTGGAGAAAATGAATCTGCTTGCTTCTCTGGAAGAAAAGAAATGATGACGATCACAATGCTGGCTGGGATGAATTTATTTCCTTCACTTTGCTGCAAACTTTCTCAACTCTCTTGCCTTATTAAATTTTCTTCTCACAACTTTTCTCTCGAAAATTGAATGATTGCAACATGAGAAATGAAATCAATTATAGAGATGAGAAAATCGACCCATTTAGCAAATTTCAATTGTTTCCATTAAATCGAGTCTTAACTTGGCTTGTACTTAGCTTCTGAATGGCAAGTTTTATCTTCAAAGACAGTTTTCGGGAAAGTTTCCAATTTAGACGCCAGTTCAGTAAAGTTCTTTTTTGTCCTTTTCCAATTTTGACTTTTCGAAGCTTATCTCTTTTAGGTGTTGAAAATAAATAATTAAAAATAATTATTTTATGTGTCATTTTCAACCCGTTAATTTTATGACAAATTATTTTTGTATACCTAAGGCAATGTTTGATTTTTTCAAAATTTTCTTGCCATTACCTTAGGTGAATTTTTTTCTTTCCAATTTTACCTTGCCATAATTTCTATCGTCCAATTTTATTTCGCCATTACTTTCTTTTTCCAAATTTATTTCGCCATTACTTTCTTTCCATCCTAAGTCACAGGTGAATTTTCTTTAACAATTTTCTCATTTTCTCCAAGTATGGCGAAATTTATTTCCATCTCCCTAAGTCATTGGCAAGATTTTCTAGACATATAAATGTTTAGACTTAGAAAAATATTTAGATATGGCGAATTTCTCTAATGCCAAGCATATTTTAAATATTTTCAACGTCAAGCTTAGGCAAAGCTTTGATTTTCTTTTACTTCTCTAAGTATGGCAAATTTCCACTTGATTTCATGCCATTCATTCTTATCCCAAGGCGGACTTAGCCTTAGTTCAAGCCATTTAATTTTTTCCTTGGCTATGCTTTAGCCACTTCACATTTTTCCATATGGCGTACTTGTCTTTACTTCTTTCCATACAAGGGCGGACTTCCTCTTATGTCTTGCCATACATCTCTTTGCTGGGCGGACTTCACCTTAAGCCTTGCCATCTTGGAGCAGACTTGCTTTGACTTCATGCCATTTCATCTCTTGTCCAAGGCGGACTTGGCCAATGTTTGTGCCATTACCTTTTAAGTGGCTGGGCGGACTTGCTCATAGTTTATGCCATTTCATTTTGTCCAAGGCTGGGCAGACTTCACCTATTGCCATGCCATCCTTTCATTTTTCCCAAGGCGGACTTGCCATTCATTCTTGCCATTGCTGGGCGGACTTGGCTTATATCCTTGCCATCTTTTCTGGCTGAAGCTCTTTTGACATTAACTTCTTCCTTCTCTATGCTGATTGGACTCCATACTTAGGCAAATTCATCATGAATTTCAGTCTCCTCCATGAATTTCTCAGATTTCTTCATGAATTTTTCAGATTTCTCACTATTCTCTTTGATTTGTTGACTGATTTTTCAGATTATTCACCATTTTTCTGTGATTTTTCCAATGATTTTTCCAGATTTTTACCAGTTTTCTGATTTTCACCATGAATTCATAAAATTTTCAAATTGATTTTCTGAGAGTTCTGTTGATTTTTTCGAACTTCTGAGTGGATTTTCGAAATTCAGGCCCTTCCAAATATAGAAACTTTCTAAAAATAGAAATTTTCCCAAAATAGCAACTTTCTAAAAATAGCCCCTAAAAAATAGGGATCTCAGAATTGCTCAAAAGTGCCAAAAAAGTAGGTCCTAAAAAATAGGGGGCCAAAGTGAAAACCCTAAAAAGTAGGAGGTGTCAAAATTGACTGAAACGACAGTCGATCTTCGTCCCTCGGGCCCTCTAAGTACTGTGGTGATGTTTGCACAATGATCCAAGCTCAAATTCTTTACTTGACTCGGGTGACCATTCAAAACTTAAACCCAAAACCCCAAACGGAGACCAGACAAAACGAGATGTGCAACGGCAAAACCCAAAAAAAGCAAACTACTAGGGTCCCCGTTTGCAATGGGGCGAGGTGTGAATTAGGTCACAACAGAAACAAACCAAGATTGTTCTTCTTGAGAATGATATTAGGCTCTAGCTGATGCTGACAGATCAAAATTTAAAAGCTAGAGAGAGTTGCACAATATTGCATTTTCTGCAGGACACTGCAACAACTTATTATGGGAAAGGACAGCAACTTATTTGAATGTTCTTTTTAAGATTAATACTTTTATATTCCATATGCAGTGAGACAATTCCAATCAGAATAAAACTGCAATGGTAGTAAGGGTTTATAGTATTTACTTATAAACCATTTAAGTTCACTGTGAATGGGGACAACAGGCTTTCATATTTTGACAACCACTGGGGAAAGATTGCATTTCTTCTGTTATGTTGTTGTATTCAAAGCCACATTTGGTGATGGAAAAATTGTAATAAAGTAGTATTGAGATTGTTGTAAATGAATCTATCCGCTTATATCATTGCTTTTAGAGTATAAGATGCCAAATTCATTTGTTTTACTAGGGACTATCAATAGAAAATGAGTATAAAACATCATGGCCACTTAAAAATCAAAATAAACAATTTTAAAGTGAATAGTTAGAGTTGCACAGAAATTTTGAACTAAATTGGGCAAGTTTTTGGGAACAATATCATGTATTACGAATCCTGTAAATGTTCTAAATTGTTTCTGATTTGAAGGCTTTTGGCATTGACCTTTCTTATGATGTTATATTAACCTTCAGGTATAGATTTAGTGCCTTGAGCATGTTATTAAATGACTTCTTTTGAGTGCAAGGACAGTCCATAAGCCTCAACTATCCATGAACTTTGTAATTATGCTAAAATGATTTCAATAATTGTAACATAATCATGGATTTTGAGACTTCAATGTATCTGTTTATTCAGTGGAAATAGTATTATTTTCCTCAACCAATTACACTATTTTCTTTTTGTGGAGTGCAATCTAGTTTGCAGCAAAAGAAATCATTACAAGTGGAGATACTAATAAATTTAGCTTTTCCCTACAGGGTGCACAACTTCGCAAGCACATTGATGCTACTTTGGGTAGTGGAAACTTAAGGGAGGCAGTTCGACTTCCTCCTGGAGAGGATCTAAATGAGTGGCTGGCTGTCAATAGTATTTCTCTTTCCTGTTCTCTCTCTTGCTAAATATGCAATAATATGAAAAAGATCAGAAAGCAACAAAGACAATTGATTTTCAGTGCTTCTTTGTAGATTGTATTTCCTACTGTTAATTCAACAATCCATAAGTAGTAGGACAAATGGAAGAAACAGGTTTGGTTTATATGTTTGTTACATTTTGTATATGTGTCATTTCAGTATCATTAAAGACATGAAAGGTTTTGCTTATTTCTTCTAGTCAAGAGAACAAAATTTCTGATTACATTAGTTACTTCTATTATGGTCATGATCTCTTCCAATTTCCATTTTTACTTTTTTCAATGTTGTGGGAAGAGTAGATAATAGTTGCATCAGCTTCTCAAGCATCTAGCTGTTTTACCTGAATCCACTGAGTAATCAAGTTTTATGTAAGTGAGGAGTGATAGGGGATAATAGAAGAGCATGTAAAGGAAACCTTAAACGGGAATGCGTTGCCCTCCTGTGATTCCAAATCAAATCCATATGCAATTCTATTAATGGCAAAAAAAAAACTCTGCACAGAAGCTTTGAGTGAGTACCAAACAAATACATTGATCCAATTATGTCTGAATATATGAGCTTCTGATCATGCACAGTTAAAAATACAGAATGAATGGTTCAATGATAAAGGATTTAGTACTAATGTAATTCATGTTTAATTTGAAAATTTCAAGTAACTTTGTTAGATTCGTGCACATATACTGGCAGTGCAGCTAAGATGGAAATGAACTGTTTTCTCTGAGATTCTGGAAACAATGATTTTAGTTGAAGTAGCTAAAGTTTAAATTGAATTTTGGCTGGAGTTAGTTATATTGTCTTACTGATATTTTCTTTATTTATTTAATGCAGCGGTGGACTTTTTCAATCAGGTGAATCTGCTTTATGGCACCTTGACAGAGTTTTGTACACCAGAAAACTGCCCAACAATGTCAGCTGGGCCAAAGTATTCGTCGTATAAGCTTGATATTTCTCTGATGTGCATGCTAGAACAAGAATGTTGGTGTATGTTGTTAGTTTTAGTATTAAATGGAGACTTTATTGGCAGGAACATATTTTATAAAAGGATTTTTCAGTGTTTGAAAGTCAATAAATGCAGAGATGGTAGATCAAGATAACAAACTGAGAGGTCATGAGAAAACAGATGAATGCAGAAAAGAGGAAAGAGAATATAAATAATGAGAGCTGATAGGGAAAATGTGTTTTAATCATTTTATAATTATTGCTTTAAGAAAGTGAGAGAATTGGTGGAGGCCTCAAGTTCTGAACTATACAACTTGTTGACATGGGTTCTTTAGAAATTTACTTGATGCTTTGTTTTGGGCTTTTTTGAGCTGCCTATTGTTTGTAGGTTCAGTGGAATGCATACATACTCATAGTCTTCACTCTTAATACATTGTTAGTTAAAATTAAAAAAAAATGCATTCAATTTTTCTGCCTATTCTCCATTTATAATAACTACAAAGGCTAGAGATAAGATGAGATGACACCTTATGTTGAAAAAGGTGAGCAATAAAGACACATTGGGTATATGAGAATCATGTTCCACATAGGTTTTGGCTGTGTATAGAGATGCAATTAAACTTGATTGCCTTAAGATATTCAATTGTTCTTACATCCCACAATAAGCATATTATAACTTATGAAGAAGCCATTTGCATGCTTAAAGTAATGGACGAACGGTTCAATGGAATTCGTAACTTTGTACTTATGGATTTTGGTACTTAATGACCAACGTGGGATCTTCAATTGTGGGTTTTTAAATGTCAATAATGCACAGAGAGTATAAATTGAGGAAAGGAAAGAAGAGTATGCTAACCAGGAAAAAGGTCAACTTCAGCTAGGTCGGTTATTTAATTACCTAAGGAAAAAGCAGGAGGGTTAATCAACTACCCCAAAAGGAGATTATATAAAAAAAAATTGAATGGGAACAGAAGTTTACAATTCTGTCAAAACTATGCCATCTTTTAATTATATTAAATATATTAGATATCCTTTCCTGTAAAGGGCCTTTTCTATCTTTGAAACAGTGTCTTTTGTTCTTTGATTCAGACTTCTATATGTTGTTTCAAGACTCATATTGATTGGAATTGGATGATATACATTCACTGACTTAATAACTGCAAGAAATATACCACATATTTAATCACTGATGAATTATTGATTTGCATTGTCTGGATTTATTTATTTAGATTAATTAACCATATTATTGGAATCGTTTAATTGCAATTTTTTTTGGTGCATGGCATGAAAGATATTTGTGTTGAGCTGGGTGAGGATTAGAAGATACTAATGTCCTCCATTTTATGAACTTCCTGTTGGAGTATAGTCCCTTCTGTAGCTGATCTTTTTTAATACTGCACTAAATAGGTATGAGTACCGATGGGCAGATGGCGTCCAAATAAAGAAACCTATAGAGGTATCGGCACCGAAGTACGTGGAATATCTAATGGACTGGATTGAGGCTCAGCTTGATGATGAATCGATTTTCCCCCAAAAACTTGGTAATTGGTGATCTCATTTATCAGCTTCCTAAGGAAATCTTGTACATGGTTTCCTTCTACCTATATCAAATTTGCAGTTATAAAGCTACTCTCATATTTTTTGTTTATTAAATAGGTGCACCATTTCCTGCAAACTTCAGAGATGTTGTTAAAACAATATTCAAGCGACTTTTCCGTGTATACGCACATATCTACCACTCCCACTTCCAGAAGATTGTGAGTCTGAAAGAAGAAGCACATCTTAATACCTGCTTCAAACATTTCAGCCTCTTCACATTTGTAAGTTCTATTTGTGTTCTTTGTTTACTTATTTTAATTTTTTGCAATACAGCTAAAACTTTGATATTAGTTTTTGAATGGATTCGAGGCTTCTGTTTTTATTGTCATTTAAGAAATGGAAGAACAGTTCCTATTTTTAGTTAGATGATTTACTTAATTGGAGTTAATTTTAGCCCATAGCATGTTTTTTTTTTTACTTATACAGTTCAAATTGTTTTCTTTTGATGCAAATTAATGAGCCTCCTTCAATGTTCACTTTCCTAATTGTCTTCTGCTCACATAACTTTGTACCTTCATATAAAGCTTCAAACTCTGCCTCATTGTTGGAGCCAAGCTGGAGTTTTTCCAAAACTGACCATATGAGGATTCCTGCCTCATCCTTGATAATGCAGCCTGCACCTGAGACCCCGGGATCACGTCTTGAGGCCCCACTGAAATTCATTTTCAATCTACCTCTAGGAGGGATCAAATTTTATTTTTATTATATAGTATATATTTAGGTTTTAATATTTTTCATTAGATTTTATTTAATTTTTTTAACTTTATTAAGAAAATTTAATATTAAAGTTTTATACATGTTTTATTTAATTATATTATTTGGGCAATGCAATTGTTTGAACTTCAAATATGAATTTGGGTTTGTTATTTATGGATTATGTATTTCTACATCTTATATAATTTTGAAAGCAATTTAGTAATTGTTATCTATTTCAATGTTTTTGTGAATTTATTTCTTATTTACAAAGAATATCTCTATATCTATATCTATATCTATATCTATATCTATTCGTTGAACTTAATAAATTGTGATTAAATGACTAACTGTTTTTGAATTTTAACCTTGCGAAACACAAATAAAAAACCTTGTGATTTAGATGCCATAAACAGAAAGCTTGGAGGTAATAATCTTCTTACATTTGGCTTATTTTCAACCTGTTCTCCAGAGACTTTTGGAGTGAAAAAATCCTTGTTAAACACTAGAGGAAGCTTACTTCTATTTTAAAAAATTTTGCTAACTGATTATCATTGAACTTGACAGTTAAAAACTTAAATGCATTTACCATCCTTTCTGAATCAAACATATTAGGAGTACTCATACACCTTTTAACACCTTCTCTCAACCACTGTAATGTACTTTTAACTTGTGCACCCTGAGCTTTACATTGCCAGAATAATTTTATTTTCCTTTTCAAATTAATAAGGTCTTCTAAATAAGATTTTCGAAAGGGACCATTTTGCATGAAACCATCGAACCTAATCAATTTATCCTGGGCTCTCCTCTACCCATTTTTCCTGATAAAGGCTTTCATTTTTTCCATACACCATCAAGAATTACTGAAAGCTTGGAATGAAGAAGCCAAAATTTCTGAACCAGATTTATTACCAGCCAAAGTGCTTGAAATTTATTCAGACGAAAGCAAATACCAGTTTTTTAGGCAAGGAACATTTAGTTTATCAATGAAATTGCTCCTTATTGTCCGATTCACCTTCTCTAAAAACAAACTCTACAAAGATAAGATGATGGTTTCAAAGAGTGAAGGAATTGCTTCAATAAGGTTTAAGTTGTCCTTATGTAATTTTTAACCAACTCACAGAATCTTTTCTTAATTAAGATTTTGTCCCAGTGAGAATATATTCTGGCTTTTCCATTTATGATGAACACATCATTTACACCACATGAATTTACTTGGAAACCCATTTTTGGCAAGGGAACTAAAAATATGTAGGCTTCTCTTTATTGTGCTCCATTTAACTAATTCAATACCCTTAAACTCAAAAGGAAGTTCCCTGTATATATCTTGTTTATTTTCAAGTTATCTCTTCATTCTGCATCATTGTACTAATTCAGTACTCTTGAAATTCAAAATGAACTCCAAGGCTCATGTATTAATCTTATTTATTTTCAAACATATTATAATCACTGCAAAAAAACCAGAGATTCCTTATGATATTGCTATCAGGATTCAACCGTGTAGTTTCGAGTCAAACTCATTGACCTGTGGAAAAAATACCTCCTACTTATCAGAGATTCCTTTCCAAATTATCACATCCTTTCTGTATTAGCAGCATAAAGGCTAGTAAATTTCGATCTTTATCTTCATTCTATGAAATTACTTGTATAAGTTGTCATGGAGAAAACATACTGAATTAAATAATCCTGCTGAAGGGACAGCAAAATAACAGCATTCTTTTTTACTTCATTGTGATGAGGAAAAAACAAGGATAACTTCTTTTTTTTATTTTAATAAAATGGGTTTTGTTTTCTGAGTCCTTAGCTTCTACAATAAAATAAATCACAGACTATCCTTTGTCTTTTCAGAACCATACTCATTCTGAGAAACATACATAACTCTTCTTTCCTTCTCCGAATCTCCATACATCCCAAGGTTGAGTTTTCTTAAGAATTAGATCCTAAAAGTTCAGGCAAGTTATCAAAGTTTCTCCTAGACTCTGATATTTCCACTGTGATCGAACTAGACTCTGGACACAAAACAATGGGTATATGAATTCAAATTTGTTAAAGTGAGCAAACATTGAGCAAGAGTTCCTTGTGAAGCCATAAGGCGTTGTAAAATCAATGTGTGTGAACTCTAATCAAGTTTACAGGGAGATATCAGAGTGAGTAAATAGTGATTGGTGATTGCAGGAGTTGCTGGCAGTGTGTTGAAACTTAATGAGAACTCACATATCTGAGTCTGAGTCAGGTGTGGCAAGTCTGTAGCCCCAACTCGATGAGTCTGCATAAAAAACAGAAAATCAATTCAAAATTGAAAAAAACTATCAAAAATGTTTTTTATGTATGATATTTTTTTAATTTCCAAGTTTTGGCTGAGATTTTCCACTGAGTTAAAGAACAGCTGGCCGAGTTTTCAAAGAGTCTGAGTCTCAACGCTATGGTTGCCAGTAAACAGAGATCATATGTCACATAAACTTTGGGAACTGTCATTATTAGGGATTCCAATGAGTTGCTGGCTTGTGGTGTCCCTGAGAAGTATGTGTAACTCCTTAGTCTCTTTTAAGATTAATTTCAGGGCTTTCTCTTGAATAACGTTTATATCTAGACTTTTTTCAAAAAGATTTTGTCCCATAAGGTTATTTATAGACCAATGTTAACAAAATCATGATAAAGAAAAACCAACAATATTAACCAACAATATTGATTTTCTTTCAGCAGGATATTGTGACATAATAGTATCTTTGTAGTTAATACCAATGTTAATACTTGATCAGGAAAGATTAACAAAGGTCCTGAAAAATTACCAAGTGAGAATATTGCGTAAATATTGGATAATTCAAAAAATTTGGGAAATTGATGAACTGTTTAAAATTCTCTAAAAAAAAAGTCTATAGGCTTCTGGATGTTACTTTTGTGCAATTTTTTTGAGAAAATTTGTTTTCCTCGAGAAGAGTTCTAATTTACAAAAATTGTTGTTTTTAATTGGCCCAGGGAAAATTGAGATTAATTGCCTATTTCAGAAAGAGATCTTTAAACTGCTTTAGAAATTTAGGACATTCATTTGTCTTTCTAATGAGCCAAGGTTTTATTGTACAAAAATCAAGGGTATTTAAATGGTAAACCCATTGATCACATACTTGGACTTGACTTGGACTCAGTGGACCAGAAATTTCTGACTCCGCAAAAACTCAGCGACTTAAAAAAATACTAAAATGTCTTTGAAAAACACTAGTTTTATACAAAATGCAGTTGCAAAATGTATCAAATGGCATTCCTCTACCGTTAGGTGCATGCCATTCAATGTAATTTGCAAATTTTTGTTTGAAACATTTACCCACACCCTATATAGCACACACTTCCTAGTTCTGGGCAGCCACTTATATTTACAAAGATCTGTCTTTTCACTGCTGACTGTGTGTCTGTCTTCAACAAAGCACATTTTCATTTCAAAATGATGTTTCTATGCACAAAGTTGTGTGTCCAACTGTGCTTTTGTAGTCTTGATAAACTAAAACTTGTTTTTTCCCTTGTCCTGTGTGTGCTTCACCATTTACCTGCAATTTGGAGTTTGAAAAATCTTTTTTTTTTTTGATACCCTAAGGCACATGATTATGTGCATAAACAATTTTCAAAACTCAAAAACCTTTTCTCTTTTTAGCATTTGCTGCTGATAGTGTATTGAGGATTCCTGTGTCTCTAAAATATCATGTGTAAGGTTTAAAAAGGTCAAAAACTGTGTGTTTGCGAGTTATATGCTTGGACTTGCAGAGTACTCTCCCAAGTTTGGGCATAAAACTTGCCAAGTAACCTCCTCTTCTGAGTTGCGAGTTAAGCTTGAAAATTTTCCTTCTGCAAACTATGCTTGAACCAACTGTTATATGATATGGGGCTTTGTTAGGAAATAGTTACCTGACTTTCACTAGGCCACCTATTTGAGAAATAAGCAGCAAGCAACAATCTGGCATTCATTGACGAGAATGTTTTCAGTAGTTTCTATCTTAAATACTTCAACAGTTATAATCTAAGTTACTGGATTCGCTCAGGAAGGCCCCGGGTTCGAGTCGGGTTCGATTCGGGTCTAGAATTCGGGTCCGGTCCGTGGAAATTCGCTCCAGGTCCGTCTTTTGGACTGTGGGTTCGGCCAGGGTCCGGATCCATTACTGTGGGTCCGGACAGGGTTCGAAAATTTCGAACCCGAAAGAATTTGCAACGAATTTTGTAGATTTTTCTTCGGTTCACTGGTTTTAATCTGTGCTTGGTTCTGAACGAGGTGTCTGCAGGGGTGTTCAAAGATTGCTCTAATGGTTTCAGACAAGGGCACGACATCCATTCAGTTCTCCACGCGACTGATATACAAAGCAGAGCACACTGCTCTAGAACCTGAATCGACGCAGTGGAAACACACCAAATTCTCCTTTAGGGGCTTCAACCGCGGTATTTCATGTCTAAGGCTGCTCTAGAACTCGAGTCGATGCAGATGACCCTACCCATACCCCGTGGAGAAGCTGTGGCATCGCTCCACCATTGTGATGCTTCGGGTCTCCTGCCTTTCGCCCACACTAAATAAAATAAATTTTCAATAAATAGAATAACTTCAAAATAATGAAATAATTAAAATTTTGTGGACTACTTAATATTATTAATGTTAAAATTAATTTAAATATAATTATAATGTATATATATTATATTGACATAGTTATAATGAAGAACCTAATTATAATGTTGACAAAATTATTATAATAATGATATACAAATATAATTTATTATTAATATTAAAATTTAATATTTATATTAAAATATTGATTGCAAATATTAGTATCGATATAATTATATTGTCTTCATACTAGCATATATATTTTAAATAAATTTATATAAAATACAATATAGAAATATACTTATGCAATAGAGTAGGATATCTCATATTAATGTATCTTCATACTTCTTATTAGTTATTACTTATATATATACAATTAATTTTTGCTATGTTATTTGACTATTAATATGGTGGTGTATTCTGAACTTAATTACTGCTGTAAATATGTATATATTTCTAATTTTTATATTTTTTTGTATTACCGAACCCAACCCCAAAAAAAATTTTGCCCGAACCGGCGAACCGGATTCTCAAACCCGAACCCGAACCCAAAACCGAACCGGTAACTTAGGTTATAATTAAAATACTGTAAACTAACAAGATCAACTTTCAATAGTGAAGATGGCATAGAAAATTCTATTTATTATTAAGATATAACATACAATGTTTATATAAACATATAGCTGGAATCCTTAGAATTTAAAATTGTGTGATTTGAGTTTCCAGAGTACAGCATTGATGATTGTCAATTTGGAGTACAATATGCTCTTGATGTGTCCTATTTCTATCTTTTTATTAGAAATTGAAGAAGTGTTTGACTGTTTGAATACACTTGGAGAGTATTTAACGGGTTTCCATAGACATTTTGTGCTCTTATTGGTTTCTAATCTGTAAAGAGAAATTGTGTTGCAAATCTAACTGATGACACTTAACTCTCCTCCTGAACTTAACTGAACCTTGAACTCCTAGAGATAAGTTATGCATTACAATGTGAGTGTTATGTTGCCCTTGTGAGTTTCAAGGATCCTAAGGAATTCCTGTCATTTTATGAGGTGTGGAGCAGCATTGCTCACTGATTGCTGCTGATGTATTTTTTGTTCTTCATTCCTAATATTGTTTATCCAACTTTGCTCATGCGAGTTAAAGTCAAGTTTTGAGGAAATTTGGAAAGACTGTGGCTTAACTTCAACAGCAAGTGCATATGCTTTGCATTTTTCTAGCAAAGAAGTTTCTGGATTTGTAGTGCCTTGAGAAAGTTTTCTGTTAAACTCAGTGTTGCGTTATGGATTTGTTTTATACAACCTAACTCTTTAACGAATAGTACAGAAAAGCATGACCAAATAATCTCTGCTGGTATATGTTTATCCAGCTACCAAGTTTTGTACCTCTTCTAAACTAGAAACTGCCCAGTGGTACTTGGGTAAATTGAAAATTCTTGTCTGCTATCTAATTATACATAAAATATGTTTGAACGAGGGTCAGCTGTTGATTACTATTTCCTAAATATTATAGTTGTATTCTTCTGACCTACATCATTTTTTTCAAAGTTTGACCTAGTGTGTTATGATCGAGCTAGTTCTTCTTGTGTTGGTCTTCCATGATCAGAAGGTGCTCTATAGTAATGATTGCCGATTCCTGTTTCAGCTATTCAAAATGAATTTGAATTGTGATGCATTTTCTCCATTCAATTGTTTTCCTTCAAAAAATTTTTGCTTGGCACATATCTTTGTAACTTGCACAAATATATACCTATTGTTTTGGCCGGTAATATTTTGTGATGCTTTATTTAATTAGTATTCAATGATCAATACTTATACGATGAATATACTAACTTGTAGAATATCTTTTCCTTTAATTTTAACAGGAATTCCATTTGATTGAGAAAAAGGAGCTTGCACCCCTTCAGGATCTGATAGATTCCATTCTAATTCCATACTAAAATGAATTTAGCATTGTAATTTTAGTTTCTGTCAATTTCCGTACTTGAAAATATTCAAAAAGTTGTAAGGTTGGTATTCTCAAGGAATCCACTTAACTGATAAGTTGGAGGTATGTTTGTGCAATAAATGTATAGCTTAGTGAAGAAACCTTAAGTTTTTAATTGGGTGTGGTTTCAATGTGACTTTGTTTCACCGGTGATTCCTATATAATAAACTCATTTCTATATCCAAACTAGAGAGTCAAAGTTCTCTAGATTGCCCAATGCAATATAGACACTTACGAATCTGGCCTTTGTCTCTGCCATGATATTTAAATAATCTTTGTTTTGTACATATAACAGATGGAAGTGGTAATATGTTGTGGTTGAGGTTGAGATTTAATATATAGGCCTATATATATCATATATTGGCTAAAAATGTGAGTACAATTTGCGTGTAATTTTTATATGATGACTTCAATCCTAGTAGTAGTATCGATTCAGTTTATTCTCCACACTTATTTACTATTGAAAAGAAATGACTTTAGTCACTTACTGTGACATGAGCACAATTTGGTTTGTAGACTACTAGTTAATCCCAAGCCTAAGATTTGTCGAATATTTTACACCCCTCAAGATACTGCTTGTTCAGTTAATTCCTAGCCCAAGATTTGTTAGTATTTGAGTATTTCATTTGCACCGTTCTTATCAATTTCGTTTGCATATTAATTTCAGAATCACAAAAACAGACAATTAACTATCTGAAAAGTAAATCTTGCATTTGTCTCTGATCCCAGTTTTTCCTTAATTTTAGATTTTCTTGTAAAGCATGTTCTTATTAGCTGGCAAATGCTTCATTCTATAAAAAGAAAAAAATGTAAAATTAAATGAAAAGTCATGAAAAACACTATACTACTATATATATATGAATAATGCTGGCTTTTAGATACAATTTTATCTACATTGTAAAAACAAAGCATACGGTCATACTGTATTATAATTCGTCAAAGGAAATGGAATATCTAGCCCATACATGCCAAACAAAATTTCTTGAGATTAAACCCCAAAGCAAGTAACAATATTAATCATTTTTTCATTGGCAAATGCTTCATTCTATAAAAAGAAAAAAATGTAAAATTGAATGAATAGTCATGAAAAACACTATACTACTATATATATATGAATAATGCTGGCTTTAAGATACAATTTTAGCTACACTGTAAAAACAAAGCATACGGTCATACTGTATTATAATTCGTCAAAGGAAATGGAATATCTAGGCCATACATGCCAAACAAAATTTCTTGAGATTAAATCCCAAAGCAAGTAACAATATTAATCAATTTTTCATTGGCAAATGCTTCATTCTATAAAAAGAAAAAAATGTAAAATTGAATGAATAGTCATGAAAAACACTATACTACTATATATATATGAATAATGCTGGCTTTTAGATACAATTTTATCTACACTGTAAAAACAAAGCATACGGTCATACTGTATTATAATTCGTCAAAGGAAATGGAATATCTAGGCCATACATGCCAAACAAAATTTCTTGAGATTAAATCCCAAAGCAAGTAACAATATTAATCATTTTTTCATTGCCTCTAAAGACAGGACTGCAAAAGATTATCCAATATATCTGTACGCTGAAAGGCATTTCCTACAGTCACAGCAGAACAGGAGCTAAAAGATTCAGTGTACACAAAAACTCAACATTAAATCTCGCATGCATAATAAATCCTAACCGCATGAATAATCTCAGATGCATAAGAAATCCGAACCGCACGAATATATTAATTGGTTAGAAGATTTTTGATCAGCATTCAAAGGAATGTCCCACGTGAACAAGTGTCTTCGACGGCGTACAAAATTAAGGAATTCCTTCTCGCACCGCTGCTCAATCAGTCTGCGGAGAGCATTATTCGGGATAAGATTCTTGCGCAGAAGCTGCTGCACGGATTTGGGACACGTGTTCATCGTGTGCAGAAGCTTGCTGCAGAAGACACCGGACATTCCTCAATCCACCTGGTGATCGAAACACGGTGGTACGTTGAGCGATCTGAAATGTGTTTTTATTTTTTAAAGGACTTTGTAGTAGATTTTTTTCTTGGTCTGTTGAGCTTCTAATACATTCTTTTTTTTCGGACCAAAATTCCTTTCTTACAAATTGTTGTTTAACAATTTCCAATGGATCTGCAAATATTTTGTTTTAGTATTTGAATTTTTGGGGTTTTTTTTCTCATTTCCGCAGCGTAACCCTTTTTCCCCCACCTCTAACCCAATCTTTTCCGAATTTTACAAATTGCTTTTTGTCATCAACTTCGAGAATTTTCTTATTATTAATTATTTTTTACACTTTTTGTATTTGCTAAATTCCTCCTTTTTGAGCAAGCTCCCGCTTAATCACTACGATGGAGAGAATCTCTTTTCTAATAATAATAGAATTCTTACATTAATTAAATTCAATCGTTAATAAAATAATTAATAATATAATAATAATTTAATATATTAATCTAAAAATAATTAAAAAATATAATAACATTAATATAATATAATAATAATAATATAATTAGTCAATAGGCTATATTATGTATGAGCTTTTGGCATGAAACAAATATACTAAGAACTCTCCTTGCTTAATCATCCAGTCAAGACTCTTCCCTTCCTTTTGTTAGGGTGTTAGTGTAATAGTAAACAGTTTTTAAGTAGATAATGTATTTCAGTCACACTACATCTTACATGAGTTATTTCTCTTTCTTTTCTCTTTTTAGATCATAATTTTAGGTAAATCTTAAATTATTGAGAATTAACATAATAATTAGTGATAATTTTCTAATAAATAATTGTAGAAAATATTAGTAATGTATTTTAGACCACATTACATCATTTTAAAAATTAAGAACAAAATATTTTAAATCAATTTTCTATATAATTCAAATCTATAATTAATTGTTAGCTATTTTTTTTTGTTTTATTCTTTTGGCATGCTCTTCTATATTTTATTTTAGTTTTAAATTTAGTAAAGTGGGTCAAACAACTTTTGTAGGGAGGACTAAACAAAAACTATAGTGTAAAGATTTTTTAATATACTATTTTTATTATAGATATAAAATATGTAATGTCAAACTTATTAAAAAATAGATAAACTTATATGTTTACAAGTCTATATTAGATAAAAAAAAAATATAAATAGAAAAAAATATTAAATTGAATTTTACTTATTATATTTTAATATATTTTTATTCAGATTCAACTCAAATAGTGTAGAGATTTATAATTATATTTATTAGGTTTTGTTATATTTGATCTCTTTTAGTTATTTTGACAACTTATAGTTCAAAGATTTTTTAAATATATTTTATTTATTCTATTTTATTAGATATTTTATTCAAACTCATCTCACATAGTGTAAAGATTTGTTTTTTATATTATTTATATTATATTTTATTATATTAGGTTATATTTTTAAACACAAGAAAAAATCGTCCTTCAATGAGAACCACTATAGTGGCAAAAAGGTGTCATGCAAAATCGAACATCTACGTGCACCAAATCAAGTGGAAGCATCTTACCCCATCCATAATAAATCCAACACTCCATCCATCTTATCCATAATAAATCAGTTCATCCATGAACTGTCTATCAAATCCATGTTCACCCATTGCCATCCATAATCCAAATCATTAATAAATTTGTTCATCCATGAACTGTTTATCAAATCCATGTTCACCCATCGCCATCCATAATCCAAATCTTCTTGATCTTGGTCAACGTTTAGTGTACACTTAACACTTACATATGGTAAATTTCTTGACATGGGTTGTTATCATTCACCATACCCACTGTTATTTGAGCCATCAACAATTCTCCAAATGACCATCCGCTATCCAGATTGTAATCCACCCATTACATTGCATAAGCATACATATATTCTTTTCATATAATAAAGGAGTATGCAAAACATGCTAGAGGTGTTCTCTATATATTACAAGCAATTTGTATTTAATTCAAGCAAAATTGTATATATTTGGGAGTACGAAAAAAATGTCAAAGGTGTTCCTTTATATATTACTGACATTTTCTATATAATTCGAACAAGCTATAATGAACACATTTTATGTTTACTTCTTTATTCTTTGATACAAATGGTTATAAACCCATTATTTTTTCATGATTTCTATTTTCTGCTGTGAGATTAAAACTTTGTTTGTTTTGGTACTGGTCGCTGGCTTTATCTCCAAATATGTATTACACATACTTTGTAAAAATATACATACAATTTTATACAAGTGCTAAACTACATGTCACACCCCCTCTTACTTCTCTATATTTTTCCATCTACATAACCCTTGCAACCCCTATGGTGCAAGTGCTAGTATAACAAAAATATAATAGTGTATTTGTATTATATTATTCTTATTTTTTATTTTTTCATTTTATTCATATTATTTTTATTATTGTTTTAAATTAATTTAATTTATTTTCATTTTACATTAGATAATATGATAAAAAACAATCAATAAAGATATATTTTAGTGTGATTTATATTAGATTATTTAAAGGTATATAAGCTAATTAATATTTTTGATATTGATAAATAGAATTGAAAGGGCTCAAATCCTTATGCAACAACAAAGCCAAAAGGTAGACAAAACATGTACCATGAGCAATGGGACAAACCAAAGCACTCCACAAGACAAAAAAGAGTGAGGTACAATTGTATCCCAAGTTGCCAAAAACAACTACAAACAAGAGATAAAACTAGGATCCCCAAGGTCTTGCTTAGACAATTCTAGACCTTGCTCTACTTTTCCTCTCATCCATCACTCTAGCATGTGTTTGGTATAAAGGTTTGGGAAGACCTTTCTTCCTCCTAACAACAATCCAAGAGATATTATCACTCAATTTCTCAAAATAGGGAGAAGCAAGGGGGGATTCCCCTACAGAAAGCTTGTCAAGATGTGAAGTAGGGGCAAAAGATGGACAAGGCGAAGACAAATGATGAACCTCAACCACATGAGTAATTTGAAGCTGATTTGAAGCCAAAATACATATTTAATGTTAGTATGTGTATTTTGGAAATTGCATGACCAAGAGGAAACATCTCAAAGCATTTAACAAAGAGTTCTAATTTATAATGTTTTTTCCCTCTTCAAGATGATCCTTTCTCAACACTAGGTAGAAGGGGACTTGCAAGTCTTTCATTGAGATTGAACACACTCTCTTTCTCTCTCTTTTACCCAAAGTTTGTTTCCCATTTGAAGCATATGGATGTGCACAAGGATATGAGTGTTGAAGTTAAGAGGCACACACACACATTTAGTTACAACTAATCTATCAACAATTATTCATGGGAGGCATTAAATTTGGATACAACTTTCAAGTGGAATTATTTTGTCATTGAGTTTGGTAGTATCTTAGACAAGTTAGATCTTTTAGTTTGTTTTTAGTGTAATCTTTCTCCTCTTTCACAATGATTTGTAATTAGATAAATTGTTTTACCTAGAAGCAACTTGAATGGCGATGGGGTGGTTTGAGATTAGGATGCACTTCAAGAAATCCTAGAACAAGTATTTATCATTTTAATTTTAATGTCAAGGTTTGTAACAAAATGAATGTAAGTTATAAGTTAAACTCATCTACATACTCAATTGTGGTGGTAGCCATTTCCTTGTCATTGTACACACATAAAGCATTATCAAAATCTTGCAAATTATTTTAAAATCTTGTGTCAACATTTTTTTTAGAATGTAAGGCTTATCTTTTGTAATAGTCATTGTGTTGACTTAGTGGTGTTTAATAGTGCCAATGATTATTAGTATCTAGTCATTGTTGGTCACATCTCTCAAACTCTATATAAGGATATGAACCTCTTTGTAATCATCACTCTAATATTTCCTAATATAATATATTGAATTATTTTTTGATACCTCAAATGTGCTTATTTCTCATTTTTTTTTTATATGGCGTGAGTTGAGTTTAGAGTTAGAAGAAAGGTGTATGATAAGATCACAAGTCGTTGAAAAATGTGAGCAAGAGAAATCACTCATTCACAAGTAGAGCATGATTTCATGGGCATTAGGTGGTAGGCATGACATAAGGGTTCAAAATATGTCCCCAAATTGTGAGGTAATTGTTTTCATCCCAACTTTGCAAAGGTCAAGAGTTACACATAGGGTCATGGTCATGATTAAACTAGAAAATCTTGTAATAGATAGTCATGGGAAATGAAAGGAAGTTGATAGCATAAACACTTCCTATGTTAATCAATGAGAGAATTGCATGCAAACTATGATCTAGCAATTGCAAAGGAAAATACACACACAAAAGATTATACCACAATGACTTAGTGTCTATCATGGGAAAAAAACCCAACCTCCAAAACTCGAACCGATGTATTCACAATACCAAGTTGGTTACAATACATCAACATGTTCAAGCCTTCACAAGAGAACAACAAACACAAGTTTGGATTTTTTTTGACAACATATCTCTCAACAAAATCATGCCATACTACATCTTCATCCTAGGCACCAATATATAGAAGACACAAATCCAAAAACCACAAATGGTAAACCATAAACCATGGGAGAAATCACTCTAAAAAATGACATCCAAATTTCTTTGAGTTCTAATACAAGTCTCATTATGAGTCAATATGCTAACCTTAGAAGATTCTCTTACGTTGCCATAATTTGTCATAGTCAACTCACCAACTCGAACATTCCATTTTGGCCCATTCAAAGATGCCTTATGATATGTCATAATATGCAACATAGAGTTGGTCAAAATTCAACTCTATTATGTAACTCCCTACAATTATGCTCTTACATGTGTTGTATAATTCATTATAAGTAACCCCCATATCCCATAGTTCCTTAATGATTTTAGATGTTCTTGCAACTTATTCAACATGTGGCCAAAAGTGTCACCTCAAAGTAAGGTGCAATCTTTTTCATGTGGGAAAAATAATAAATACAATGAATACAATGAATAATAAATACGAAACATTGGGGTGCAAAGTTGACACCTTTCCCAACATTCTCCCATTTGTTAGACAACTTACAAGAGAAAAAAATAACTTTCAACAATTTGTAAACTAATTGCTAGGGGCTTAGAGGCCCATAAATTTATTACACCACTTGAATTTCTCTATGCTCATAGAATTTGTCAACACATCTACAACATTCATTAGAGTATCGATCTTTTCAAACATCACCCTTCCATCCTTCGTCATGTCATGAAAAAATGTGATAGAACGAGGGTTGGATTGAGATAATCACAATCTCAATGCTTTGGGTCTTTGTTGGACAATCCCTTGGTGTTTCACTCCACCACTCAACCTATAGGTCCTAAAAGTGAATAGGCACCCCTGGTTACTTGCCAACCCTGCTATCAATTCTAGTTTGCTACTGCTAAACAGTTCTTGGTGCTTATTTGCCAGTTTGCTGCCTCCAAAGAGTTCTTGATGCTCTTCCTCATACACTCAATCTAGCCCTTATTTTTGATAAAGACTAGTAAGCCTCTAACTTCTTCCCAATTTGCATGCAGGGGTGTACATGGATTTTGAAGGCTTTAGAACAGTCACGGAAAGGTTCTTGCACAAGCTCAAAACTCCTTCCTTCCATCTCTTTCTTCATACCCTAGCTTAGGGTTTGGAGTGGCTACAAGAATTAGGTCTCTTCATACAAAGGAAAACTCTCCTCACTTCCTCCTTTCACCTTATCAAGGCCAAGTCTGCTTCTGACACCTTATTCAAATCTGTAGCACAAAAAATTTCTAGGTTCTTGGACTTTTTTTTTGTTCGTACTGATAATGTACCATGTTCTTGCAAGAACTAGGGTTTTCCTTAACCTTTCCTTGGACTATTTTTTTGTTTCTAGCCTCTAGATGGCAAACCAAAGGCTCTACACTCGTTCCAACCTTGGTGAAGGCTTCTACAAACACTACACACTCTGTTCTGTCAGAAATTTAACACCCCTGCCACGTATGGACAGTACAAAGAAAGTCTTTTCCCAACCGGGCACCTTTTGGTCTCGCCTAGGAAAAGATTTCAAGCATGCTCTGAAAACTCCAATTTCTTCCTACTATTAAACTATGTACAAAAGTGGAGCTTTTCCACATTCCTAACGAGTCCATGATTGCTGGGACAGGAAGAATGCGGCCTAAGTCTCCATTATTACTAGTTTCAAACAAAACAGAAATAAAAGACAAAAACCCAAAAAATGTACAAGAACAATGAAAGCGTTGGATTTTCTAATTAACACGCCACTGGTCTGATACAAAAATCTTTCCCACGCACTACACAAATCAACAAAAGCTTCACATTAATCCTCTGTTTGCTGCTTTTAATGCAAGAACAGAAAATCTCTAATTTTCACATCAAAAAGGGGAAAAAAAATGTTGTTCCTCCTCTTTTTCACAAAAAATGCCAATACAAAATAACATCTAACCTCTCAAAAAGTCGAGAGCTTCCTTTTCATCAAGAGAAATCCGTTAGGTTTTGCTGTTTCGGGCTCTAAAATGAAAAAACAATTCGCGTTTGAAAACACACTCTGTTTTCCAGTTTTTTTCCAAAACTTAAGGAAACGCCTACAAAACAAGTTCCCCATTTATTTTAATTTTAGCTAAGCTCTAAAAATGTCCTCTTACACATCCTAAAAGGAATGAGGACCTTGCACAACAAAAAGGAAATGATTTAAAAGAAAACATAAAAAAATATGCTTGTTTTATTTGGTAGGTGCTCCTGCACCAAAATGATATTAAACATTTATATGCTTTGTTTGTGTGTGAAAAGTTGGGTTCTTTGCTAAGTTGACGGTGCTTTGATTGTCACATCCACTTTAAACTACTCACTGACTCAATTCAATATTCAAACGTAATTTTTGTAGTGGATAAAGTGATTGCAACATGTTTGCTCATCCAACTAATTGTACCACCTAACAACTTAAAAACATAACCATTGGAAGTTCTTTTGTTATCCACTCTTATATTCTATTCAAATCAACAAACTCTTTAATCTCCAAGTGCTACAAGTACTCATTGAATATACTACAAGTGCCATCATTATGCTACATGAGACCATGGTAGCAAATAAAATACTCTATAATGCCCCATAAGTACCAAAGACTCTCTTCACTACTCCTTGGTGCTCTTTGCTAAGATTAGTCATAAACTAATTCAACTCCCATTTCTTGGGCAATGTTTGGTCTGGTGTAGACCATAACATACATCAACTACCAATTGCACTTGTAATCCAGTGTAAAATTCTAGGTTAATGTAATAAAGCATAAAAACTAACCCTAAACCAAAAATGGAGTACAAGCATAAAAACATGAAATATAAAACAATATTACTATAAAGTCTTCATGCCATCATTGCTTTACCTCCATTTCCCTTCTCCATTTTGCTTGAATATAATAATTGCCTTTAGATTTGGATTTGCAATAGTAGTCTATGACAATGCCTAGCAAAATATTGAATATAGTTGTCTCACACTAATAGCATGTATTAGCTCAAGATGTAGATGTCTAGATAGCATAAGGTGTGTGTATGTCAAAATGAAAAATTGACTTTTGAATTAAATAATAATTTCATTCAAAAGTTATAACAAACTACTGCTCTCTTTCAAGACAATCATTCAATCCAAAAAAATCTAAAATTTTCTTCTTAAATGTTGACCCTTTGGTGGAAAAGCAAATTAATTTTTTTGGGGGTTTTCAATGTGATTTCTTGCCATGCAAATATCTTGGAATCCCCTTTTTTTTAGGGAAGGAAAAGCATGAATTCTAGGACAAATTAATTAGTTTCACATCCAATAGGAATAGGATCATGCAATGGAAATCTAAATGGCTTACTTTTGCAGGAAAATTAATTATGATCAAAACAATTCTTCACTCCTTACCCATCAATCTGATGTCAATATTAAAGCCTCCTCAAGGAAAAGGTATTGAACTTCAATTTTTTTTTAGAGAATTCCTTTGGGATGAGAATGTTACTTCGAAGAAAAATCTCCCACTTGTGGCATGAAACTCTTTATGCAGTTTGAAAATTCATTGTGGGGTGGGGCTGAGAGATTTATTCTTACAAAATAAAGCTTTGGGGGAAAAACTGGTATGGAAAATTTATGTTAAACTTGAGACAAGGTGGTGCCAAATAATGAGGCATAAATACTTCAAATCTCTTGAAAATGAAAGAATTTTCACTTAGAAAAATCTTCCTCAAGGCTCAAAAGTATGGAATTTTATTTCATCCTGCAGATCAATGATCCTTCCTCATCTCTCTTGGTTAGTTCATAATGGGGAAAAAGCAATTTTTTGGGATGATGCCTAGAATGGTTTCAGGACTCTTCGAACCTTAGGGGATTGGGGTCAAATTGAGGCTATCCTCAGGGATCTCTGGGGGAACAGAGTTAAAGACTACCTTCATATAATTCTGGGGGATAGTGGTATTGTTGCTTGAAAAGATTTTGATTTTCTCTTGATTCCCATTTATATGAAGATTTCTCTCAAAAATGAGCTTAAGAAGGGTCATATATTTTTGTCCAATAAGAAAGATACCATTGTATGGACTAAAAGTAAATTTGGTAACTACATGGTTAAAGATGGTTATAATGCTTTAAGTTCCACCACCCTATTGAAACCATGGCCTTACAAACTATGCTGGGGACTGTGTCCTCCCCAAAGATGAAGCTTTCACTTGGCTAGCCTTAAAAGACATAATTCTAATAGGGTCACATTTGGATACACTAGGAATACCACCTCTATTCCTATGTGTCTTATGTAGCCAAGCTTATGAATCTACAAATCATCTTCTCATTGGCTGTGATTTTGCTCACAATTGTTGGACTTGGTTGTTGAACAAACTTAGTTGGTCAAGTCGTTTACACAACTCAACTCTAAATCATTTTTCCAGTTGGCCTCTCCTCTTTCCTAATTCTTCCCTTTCATGTATTTGGGAGATCAGTCCTTCCATAGTAGTTTGGAATATTTGGTTGGAAAGGAATAATAGAATATCCAAAAAAAAGTCTTTAAAGGTATCCTAAGTGTTACAGAAAATTGAAATTGCTATCTCTGAAGTGACTATGTCTTGGGTTTTCAAAAACTTGCATGGTTCAAAATATTTTTCTTTGTGGGATGTCTTCATTACTAAAAACTAGTCTCTTATTAAACTCCAACAAGTCAGATCCATTCAATCCAGTAAACCCAAAATCGATAGAGAGTTGGTTGAGTGGGTTCCTTGTTGGTTCATCAAAATCAACTTTGATGGGGTCTCACAAGGCAACCCTGGAAAATTTAGTGCTATTGTAGTGCTAAGAGATTGGCAAGGTAAGTTTGTTGGGGCAGTTTGTGAACATCTTGTAGATGGAACTAACAATGTGGTAGAGTTTAACATGTTAAGGCTAGACATAGAATTGGCATTAAAACTCTCCATCCCTCATGTCATTCTCGAAGAGGATTCTATGGTAGTGATATCTACAATCAAGAACAAAAAGAGAAATTCCTGGTATTTGAATTATTTTCTTTTTCCTATCTTATCACATCTTGAAAAATTCTCTTCATTTCAGGTAGACCATTGCTATAGGGAAGCCAATTGTCATGCAGACTCTTTGGCCAATAAACCCATCTATTTTTTTATAGAAACCTTGAGATCTTCTATGAATAGGAATGTTAGTCTTTGTTCACATGAGAATTTTCATGCCCTCAATCTCTTTTGGATCCGTTACCACTTATGGAATCCCAATGTCTTGGAAATTTAACAGCTCTATTTTTGGCTACTATAGTCACATTTCTTGAATATGCTGGTTGGAGATTCAATTGTCAAAGCAGTTTGAATGCTAACGTGTCTTTGGTATTCATGTCCAAACATGTGCTTATTCCATAGCTTGCAGGTTTTATGCTAATCTTGGTGGCGAACTATTTAAATACTTGGGTAAACCCACAAAAGTGGTTTACAATTTGAATGAGGAAGGAAAACTTGTAAAAAGTGACCCCATGCCAAAAATTTTCATCTTGGGGGTTCAAACGAACCAAAAGAGGGTACTCGAACTAGGGTTCGAGCAAACCCATTTAATCCATGTATGGACCAATCGACCAAAAAAAAAATGGAAACCCTTTTATGAACCAAGGTTAGAACCTTGGTTTGCTCAAACCCTTGGGGGTTCACTCGAATCCCCCTAGTTTGGGCGAACCCCCCCTTTCCCTAATTTTTGACTTTGTTCACAAAAAAAAAATCAAAATTTTTGCACTTTGAAGCTCGGGTTGAAAATGAAAATGGTGGAGACTTCACAGACCCAACTGGAATTAGGTAGTCCTTGGAATGAGCTATCCAACAAATATAATTTTAATGTGTTTTGGTTAAATATTATTTATTTGTTTTTTTAGTTTTGTTAAACATAAGTTTTTCACCAAAAATCAAGCTCTCTGTTCTGCACATGTGGAAAAATAGGAGATTATCAATTTTTTTTTGAAAAATATGAGTGCACTAGATATTGAAGTCCTTGATCCAACAAAAAATAAATTGAATTTTGATACAGACAAAAAAGTTACGCGTTAAACAATCATGCTATGTTTGAATTGTAATTGGTTTGAATTTAAAACTTGATTAAAGAAAAAATATTCAATAAAAAACTATCTAACCAAGTGGAAACACTAGATATCGGAGTTACAAATCTAAATTTGAAAGAATTAGAATTTTATCCTTCATGGAAAAAAAGTTATGCGTTATACGGTGAGCGTCACTTTTTTAAAATGTTGTTTTATGAAAAAAACTAGTTTTCGAGGGAGATGGAAAAAGAAGTGCAATCTGATTCCAAAATTTTTGAAAAAATATATTTAGAATCTACAGATAAAATTTCATGAAGATTTAGTTTGCATCATCTTCAAATTCCTCATGGTTTAGCCACTATAGGTGCCCAAAAGTGAAGATTTAGTTAAAAAATTTATTTCAGTGTCTAGTTTGGCCAAAAATTGTAAACCACTATTGTGGGATCACCCACTTTGATGCTTAATAGTTGGTATTGTTCTTTTTAGTTCCCATCAGGTCGTCGAAGAGACTCACTTTGATGTTTTTCAAAAATATGCCTTTCTCTCAGATTAAAGGCTTATAAAAAAGTCGAAGGGACTCACTTTATTGTCCTACAAAAAATGATAGGTATCTTTGATATGACACATCGACATCTTATCAGAGTATTGAAAGGACTCACCACCAAGTCTCGCTAAAATCCACCTATTAGCCCGATGAAGACCTTCCATTGATAGTAGTTATCTCCTATCATCTATTGCTATCACAAAGGGACTTATGTCATCCTACCAAAAAATGAGCCTCCCTCCAATGTGAATTCTTTGCGACTGTTACCACTTATGGAATCCCAATGTCTTGGAAATTTAATGGCTTTATTTTTGGCTACTATAGTCACGTTTCTTGAATATGCTAGTTGGAGATTCAATTTTCAAAGCAGTTTGAATGCTAACGTGTCTTTGGTATTCGTGTCCAGACATGTGCTTATTCCACAACTTGTAGGTTTTGTGCTAATCTTGGTGGTGGCTGCCTATTTAAATAATTTGATGCTTGATAGTTGGTATTGTTCTTTCTTGGTGATCAACTTGTTATATGTGATATTTCAAATCATAATCAAATCTCTTATATGGTGTGAAACCAACATATTTTGGTGGCTTGTGGTGGAGTTATTTATGATGCTTCCTATGAAAAATTAATCACTACTATATTTGACTACAAATTCTAATGAATGTTTCATGGCATATCGGTAAAATATTGTCGACTTATCGACGAACACTAATTTAAATTTTGTCGTTGGATTTTCATCGCATTAACGACCAATTTTTATATGTTGAAACCATAACCTAGCATCGTCGATCAACGCCACATAAAATGTTGGCAGTGTTCATTGCAAAATTAACATAACTTCGTCCATCTATCGACACAACAAATCACAAAACGTTGCATAACGTCCATTTGAAATCGTAGAAGAAACACCAAACATTCGTCCATTTTCCAATGAGGTGGAGCAAACCATCATTGCCATTATGACAAAAACTACATAGCGTGTACAACAGCCTTGTCGCAAATTTTTGTGGTTCGTCAGGCTATGTTCATCGAAATTGCGATGAAACCTTGCACTTTTTTTAAAAAAATTATTCATTCAAACATCTTCCCTCCCTAACATGGTTATATGTATGGGTTTTGTTCTTTGCATGAATAATTTGGTTGATGTATCTTTCGATATAAGTCACTCTGACAAGTATTTGTCTTTCCTTGCATCCTTTATTGGTGTAGCTTATCTGATGTAATCCTATCAAAGAGACTTCATTCTATCGGGCCCAAAGTTATTCATTACTTCCGATGGTGATACTCCCAACGACGAATTCCATCGACACAACTTTCATTGATGGTGTCTTATTTTATCCACTATGTCGGCGTAACTTTGGATATGTTTTCCCAACAAAATGTTATTGGTGTAAGATGTGTCGTCGGGCGGTCCATTTTCTGTTGTTCTGATATCAATGTGTTCCTCCAATTAAATATATCGATGTACCTCATGTCGAAATCTTGAGTGAGTCTATCTTTTACTTTCTTGAATAACCCATCGGTAGAACAAAAAGAATGTTTCCCCAATACAAGCCTTTTATCTTCATCGGAGTAGTATATGAGATAGGAATTGTCACTTGTTAGGCTTCCGATGGCCGATGAGTATTTTTTCAGGGAAACTTTCATGAGTTATGCTGATATACATTTCCTGTGGTGCTATATTCTCTATTTGCTCCTTTTTAATCAAAATATATAGCCCAATTTCTTTTGTTGATTGGTATGAATGCAATGTGCCTATGCCGATATTGTACAATGTGCTTCCTTGTTCACGTAGGCCATTCCTACAATGTTTTTATTGGTGAAACTTGCTAGATGTTGTGTCGATATATTGTATCGTGCCAATATAAACATAAAACATGATTAGGGTGACATAGATACTGCTTGACTGATATGTTATATCTCTTCAATTTGAAATGTGTGAACAATTGGTCTTGGATACATATAGTGAGTAAAAAGCTTATAAGAACAATGGTAGAAGACACAAAAATGATGACTTGGGCAAAAAATGCCATAGAAATTGTTGGTTACGTTTCACATGCCCTGCAATAATGCAAATCCCAAAGCATATGGGCATAGTGTTGAAAACCCACACATGGAAAGTAGGGACCCAAATTTGTGTCTTATGGTTGTGGAATCCCTACAAAAACTCTCATTAACCAATCAAAAAGTAAACAATTGTCTACTAATTTGAAAGGATTAATCATAAAATCGGTTTTAATAGTTGAGACAGGTGTGAATGAAAAAATGGAAGACTTATGGTAAAATTTGAAATATGTGAAGATCTCCTTGGGAAAAAATCTAATAGTCACCTTCTTCTCTCATAGTGGAATAAAGTAAAATATGTTCTTAACATTTTACAGGAAAAAGTTAGTGTAAAGACAACATACAAGTATGCTAATGCCATCATTGAACTACACACCAAGCTCACAAATCAAAATAAGTATTGTTTCTGCAATGTATGAAGCCCACCTGATTACAATTGAGTTCAAATAGAAATTAAATCAACAACTGATGATTTCCAAACAATAAATTCTATTTTTGGTCAGTTGTGTATGTGAGAGAGTGAGAAAGTGTGTGTGTGAGAGAGAGAGAGAGGTCACTTTTGTGATGGATCTCTAGCAAAATATGTGTGTGCTTTCTCATATGATACCTGGGCAAATAAAAATAATAGTTAAACCCAAACCAAAAACCAAACCAACAACATATAATACATAACTGTATTAATTCTATCCAATGAGATTATTTTATCATCAGTGCATGAAGCAGATGAAAGGCGATTACTAGGAGAAATCCATCCACTCACTTATTCCATTGGTCACTAAATAAGAGAATCATCTATAAAATTGCTACCTAGATTGAAAGGTGCCCCTCATATGGATCAAATGGCATGTAAGCAACTAGAGATGATTATTGGGAGAAACTGCAGAATCAATAACCTACCAAACAATGGCATGACATCATCACTAACTACTCATCACATAGTGAATTGTGGATGATTTTAGCATTAACCACATAATTACAATATTTGTATGTTTAATGATTTAATACCAGCTGTGTTACAGGGCTCTCTCCTAGACCCCTCATACCTAGACCTAGTTTGAACCACATACTAGTCTCAAGCCAATTCTTTTGTTGAAATGGCTAGACTCTTCTCTTTTGTTTTTGCGCTACATGAGTACATCCCAAGTTTATCTAATCCAAACTCGTATATCCCTAGGCATGGGATCCATCTATGGATAGATTCCCCTACAAAAGCTGTCATCCAGGGTAACATATGAAATGTGTTAAAAAGTAAAATAAGTATAAAGGGTAACATATTGAAGCAAAGAGAACTAATGAAAATCGCATAAGCTTAAAAGTGCAGCATAATGAAATATTGAAAAGTGTATTACCTTATTGAGCTTCTCTTTTTTTCAAGAATAGTTTAATATTCTCTACTTAACAGGGCCAACCACATGACGGTGGAAGCTCATTTGGCCTCTCCCCCCCTCACATCACTCTCAATTCCCCATACCCGATCATATATCATTAATCATTCATTCATCCATTAATAACATATAACATTCATTCATTAACATATTCACATTCATTCATTAACATATAACATTCATTCTTTCAGTTTTTACATATTATCAAAAATATGGTTGTCAAAAATATCAGTTTTTAACATTCATTAACATATTATCAAAAATATGGTTGTCATAATATGATTACAATCACTTTTTTTTGTTTCTTTTTTTGCAGCTACAAAAGAAGTGGAGTATCATTTTCTAAATCATCTGTCCCCCCTTTAGTTGTTCTTCCCTCTGCTCATGATCTTATTGTATGCCTAGTCATGTACTCACGACGTGGAGGTCGCTGCAAGGGGGCGTTTGCTACAATAACAAAGAAATGTTAAATTGATATGTTTTATTATTATTGTTACAAGTATTTCATTAATTAAAAGAACATTGGAGTGGTGCTCTTTACTTGATGGGGCCACATCATGTTCCTAATCTTATCTTATAGCCTCATGCTCAACATGCTAAACATCCTCTAAATCATTTGGAGTTGAAACACAAAAGTTTACATTAATTAATACACCAATTGCAATTAAATATGTTTAAAAGAACATTAGAGTGGTCCTCTTTTCTTGATGGGCCACATCATGTTCCTTATCTTGTCTAGCTTGATCATGCTCTACATGCTCTAAAGTTGAAACACGAAAGGTTACATTAATTAATACACCAATTGTAATTAAAGATGTTTAATTGTATTAATCCATATTGTGTTTTGTATAGCACATGAATACATCCAGTACCAGGATGCACACCATGACCTTTATCTGCAGGTTGTGCTCCACCCTCATCAGGTTGCAATCCAATGTCATGTGCAGTATTATCATTGCTTGCTTGTTTAAAAAAAATAGGCACATAATTACTTTATGGTGGAAATTAATATTGAATAGATTGCACAAGTATTCAATTTTAATTAAATTATATTGAGTTTATTTTCATGTGTGTCGGATGCAATGGAAGCTTGCGTTTTCCCAGTCAAGAGTCTTAGGCATTCAACCATGGCTCCATAGCCTTGCTCGAAGACAATCTTTAGGTCCTCTTCTGTGGCCACTTTGTTAAATTCAGAGCCCTTCATTTTTGCATAAGATCATGAATTTTGCTTCTATGGTGTGATAAAACCAATTTTTTTTGTAATTTGTTATTTGGATGCAATATTTCATTTATTGATACTTACAATTTGTGTGGCTAATTTCATATAACCCCTAGAGCCAAGTTTGTGCTGCTTGTGTTTTTCTAGTCTTGCCTTTGTTGTCTTCAATGTGTCGGACAACCTATGAAAGGTTTGAAATACATTAGATTATGTAAAAAGAAAGATTAATCAGTATATAATTACATTATATTGATAGTATCACATACCTTCCTTGGCCTGGTGGTGTCTTTCCTTTTTTCTTTTCAGCCTTCTCCTTTCCATCTGACACCAAGTCCTTCTGCTCCCTCTCCAGAATCATGGGGGGACGCTCGTACTTTTTGTTCTTCTCTAAATGTGACCTATATTGGTCCCTCACATACTTTGGATAGGTACCAATTTTCTTAAGGACCTTTGTTCGATTGAATGTGTTATTACCGGACATTGCAACTAAACAGTTAATAAGCATAATCTTTTAAATCTTGATTATTGGCATTCCACCATGTACGTATGGTGGGCCCGAAGATCTCCAATGTAATATCATTTAGATGTTTATAAAAAACACCATTTCTTGCAAAATGATCATGGGATCATTAGTCTAAAAAGAGTGATCAATAAGTAAATTTCAATTGGATTATGTATAATAATTATTAAAACATTTTAAAGTACCTAGGACCTTCTCTATCTTTATGGGAACGAAATCCTCGGTCACCACAAATGTGATTGGGAATGTTCCCATACTAGTAATACAAGATGATCGAGGAAATGTTACTAAAACATCACCGGTATTAGTGGCCCTTGCATCCCTAGGTACATGTCCTAATGCATGTTTTGGCATGTGTTCACTACCAGAGGGTGCACTACCTGATGCTTGCATACTATGTGTTGCCGACATTTCAGTTGACAATATAGGCATGGCTGATGGGATTGAATGATGTGATGTATGTGTAGGAAGATTAGGATTGACACTTTTACAAACCCCTACTCCATGGGTGACACCTGCAGTACCTTGATCATGGCCAACAACATCACAAGGACAAAAAAAATCTTATAAAAACAACACATATTTTAGTTCATGACATAAAAGAGTACAAAATATAAAACCATGAATGAACTTATGTTATAATTAATGATCTCATGACAACTAACTTACAAGTTTCGTGCTCTCTCACTCAATATTTTAACCCTTTCTCTTATCTCATTTTTTTGAGGCACTATGAATAACAACTGAAGAATTTCTTCATTGCATTTTTTTGGGTCTTCCTTATTATATCCAGAGGGTTTGCGGACTATGCGATGTCATCATCACATAATAGTGACTGCACCTCCCTATGAGTGCTCTCCTCTACTACTAGTGCCTTTCCTTGATCATCCGACTGGGATAAGAATATTAAAAACATTATTGAAATTAACCCAATAAACTTATGAAAAAAACATAATAATAGAACATTTTGCTCGTATCTAATTTGTACAATTA
>VDFB02295350.1:0-146290 GCA_007258455.2 Sequoia sempervirens | reverse complement strand
TCTTAGACCTCTGTCTTCCACTATACCTGGTGTATAGTCAGTGGGAGGTTGAGGCTAAGCTCCATGCCTGTAAATAGTTTAGGTTTAGGATTTTGTAGGAGGAAAAGTATCATGGAAAAAGTATTCTCCTAGGTGAGCTTGACTATGCCCTGTTAGGAAAGACAGTGAAAAACAAGCACTAAGTTGCAGGGGTGTCAATTCCCTGACAAACCAAGGTGTGTGGTGGATGCAGGAGGCCTTGAAAAGGTTTGGATTGAAGGAGAGGTTTCACCAGTCCATTTGGTAGTTGAAATAAGCTGACAGATCACTGTGTGGTCAGGAAATGGCCTAAAAAGCCCTAATTCTTACAAAATGAGGGTTACGCCTGTGTACGGACAGTGAAGGCCTATAACCTCAAAAATCTTTGAGAGGTAGGAAATTGAACTAGGATCCCCAAGGGAATATTGTGATGTTCTTTAGGGAGATTGGAGATTGAGCCTATTTTCTCAGGATAGGAGGCCTAATTGGGGCTCAAGGCTAGTAGCCTTTTTAAACCCTAGAATAGGGTTTGGTGAGAGCGATGGAGAAATGGAGATTGGTGGATGATCAAGAACCCTAAGGGAAAGGTTTTGAATCCATGGGAGACATCACACACCCCTGCATCGAAATAGTGAAGGTTGGAGATTTATCTAGCCTTTAGGAAGATTAAGGGCTAAGGAAAGAATGGCAGAGAGAGCACCAAGATTGGCTTGGTTAGGGAAATGGAGATGATAGTAGGGTTGGCCAGGAGAACCAGGGGTGCCTAACAAGAATTAGGGCCTATAGGTTAAGGTGGTGGAGAAAGACACCAAAGGGGTTTGCCAAGGTGAGACCCAGAGCATGGAATAGTGAGTGTTCCATCCAACCCTACCCCATCAGATTGGTATCAGAGTAAAGATTTGGGATAGAATATTGTATGTCAGACCTTGAATCTAGTGGTTCTCCCATCATGGTGACAAATGATGAATTGGCCAAGATGGTCGAAGAACGAGAGGAAGACAATAAGTTGTTAAAAGAAAGAATAAACCAACTTGAGAAAGCATTGAATAATGTGCAGTTGGAAGGAAGGGTACCAAAGAAAGAAGAGGTTGCAGAGGAAGACAAGATCCCTGAACCTGACCCTATCTTGGAAGAAGAACCTTTATTGAAGGCATTAAAGCCTTTGAGTGGAAAAGGACTTGAAGGCATACCACTGTTTAGTGGAAAAATGGAAGCTGATCTAGTCATGGATTGGATAGAGGGAATGGAAAACCATTTTGAATGTGATGGAGACACTGAAGCACAAAAGGTAAAGGTGGAAAAATCAAGACTAAGAGGTTCTGCTTTGACATGGTGGAAATTCATTCAGACAAAGAGGGAAAAGGAAGGCAAACAACCTAATTCAACTTGGAAAGGAATGGTTGCCAAAGTAAGGGAAGCATACATGCCAGATGATTATGAGATTCAGTTACACAAGAAGAGACAAAACCTAAGGAAAAAGGACCAAGATGTGAATACCTACACAAAGGAGTTCCAAAAACTTTGTATGAGGTCTAATGTTTCAGAAGATGAAAGTCTTAAGGTGGCTAGGTATCTCAATGGATTGAAATGGAACATTCAAGAGGAGATGGATCTTTTAAGTCCTAAGACAGTACATCAATGTTACCAATTAGCTATCAAGATTGAGGAAAGAAACAAGAGGAAACAAGACCAGGCTTCTAAGGGCAGAGGCAAAGGTAGAGATCAAAGAGATCAAAGAGGACAGCGAGGTGGCTACCAAGGTAGAGGCAATGACCAAAGAAACCAAGGAGAGTCTAAACTCATAGAGAATTGTGGTGAAACACCTTCTAGAGGAGGATATAATAGAGGTAGAGGTTCTCAAGGAGGTTCAAATAGAGGAAGACGAGCAGGCAGGAGCAATTCATACTTTGCAAACATGAAATGCTACCATTGTGGTCAAGTTGGACATCTAGCTTATAGGTGCCCAGAGAAAGCATCTTCATCAAGCAATGAGAAGAGAGTGGCTTATGCACAAGAGGACACCATGAGTCCTAAGTCATCTGAGGTCAGTCACATTGAATCTGAGGTGGGAGAGAATCTGATGTTTAGTAGAGTTTTGATCAGACAACCGGTCAAGGAAGAGCCAAACAAAGAAGAGCTCTATTTAGAGTAAGGTGCAAGATACCTGGTAAAGTATGCAAGGTCGTAGTAGATTCAGGTTCAACATACAATATTATCTCAAAGGAGGTAGTAATGAAATTGAAATTGGAGAAGATACCCCACACTAACCCCTACAAGGTCACATGGCTAAACAAAGGGCAGAGTGTTCTAGTGAATGAGAAAGTAACGGTGGAGTTTTCCATTGGAGGTTACAAGGACAAGTTAGTTTGTGATGTGTTACCCATGGATGCCTACCATCTACTATTGGGTAGACCATGGCAATATGACAGAGGTGCCATATATGATGGGAAAGAGAACACCATCTCATTCAAGAAGGATGTGAAGACTTTCAAGTTAGATCCTTTGTCAGGAAAGAAGAAGAAGGACAGTCAAAGACACCAAGTGTCATGTTGAGTAGTGGGAAGGAGTTCCTTAACAACCTACATAAAGGGGGTGAAGGATATGTGGTTGTGTTACAACCTAAATAAGAAGACAAGGCTAACAAGACAGTCATACCCAGAGGAGTCCTAAAGTTGTTGGATGGGTTAGAAAGGACATTTGTAGCAGTGATGGTGCACTGTCTACCTGCAAAGAGCCATAAGTCATCAAATTAACTTCATACCTAGGCTTCATTTGCCCTGAGGCATCTTATAAGCTGCAGAGATCAGAATCTAGAGGTAGTTAAGAGCAAGTACAAGAGTTGTTGGATCAAGGGATTGATTCAAAGAAACATCTGACCCATATGCTGATGCCAGTGGTCTTAGCAACCAAGAAGGGAGGTAAGTGGAGGTTATGCATTGATTCTAGAGCAATAAATAGGATAACCATTAGGTATAGGTTCCCTATTCCTAGAATTGAAGACTTAATGGATTGTCTTGGAGGAGCTCAATACTACACAAAGTTGGATCTCAAGAGTGGATACCATCATATCATAACTAAGGATGGTGATGAGTGGAAGATAACATTTAAGACAAATGATAGGTTATATGAATGGAGAGTGATGCCATTTGGTCTCTCAGATTCCCTAGCACATTCATGAGGCTCATGAATAGTATACAGACTTCTGAGGGGATATTTGTGGTAGTGTATCTTGGTGACATCCTCATTCATAAGAAGCTAGGAAGAGCATTTAAAACATGAGTTGGTTCTTAGAAGATTGCAAGAGAGGGAGAAATGGAAGAAATCCAGTACAGAAGTGTGAGTTCTTTAAAGCAAAGGAAGCATATATTTGAGCTTTGTAGTGTCCAAAGGATCATTGAAGATGGATCCGTAAGGTGGAAGCTATCTAAAAATGGCCTACATAACCACGAGGGGCCGAGGTAGAAGTTTCCATGGAAGTGAAACAATTTTATAGAAATTCCATAAAGGAATTTTAGTGGTATATGTGCACCAGTCCTAGATACAATCAAGGTGGTTTAAGAGCTGAGTTTGTGTGGACTCAGAAGAAAGGGTTTGAGAAACTGAAACAAGAGGTGGAAACTCAACCTATTCTCTTATTACCTTGTTTTGACAAATTGTTCACTGTTGAATGTGATGCAAGTGGAGTGGCAGTAGGAGGAGTGCTAAGTCAAGAGGGAAAGCCTATAGCCTTCTTTACTGAGAAGCTAAATGAAGCAAAGAAGAGGTATTCAACTTATGACTTAGAACTTTATGCTTTGGTTCAATCACTTAGGAAGTGGAGGCATTACCTTCTACCCAAGGAATTTGTAGTCTTTACCGACAATCAGGCACTTAGCTATATGAATACCCAAGAGAAGTTGAGTAATAGGCATTTGAAATGGATGGAATGCATCGGCTTTTACCTTCACCATCAAGCACAAGAAGGGACAGCTAACAAAGTAGCAGATGATTGAGCAGGAGGTTGTTGACAACGCAAGAGATACAAGTGAAGAGCATAGGGATTGATAGTTTCAAAGATCTCTATGGGGAAGATGAAGACTTTTCAGAGGCCTACAAGGTATGTTTAGATTTTGAGAATCATTTTCATAGCCAATATTCTGAGTATACTTTGCAAAGTGGTTTGTTGTTTAAAGGAAATCAATTATGTGTTCCAAGAGGGTCAATGAGGGAAAATCTCATTCAGGAAAAGCATAATGGAAGTCTTAGTGGACATTTTGGCATCAATAAGACTTTAGAACTAGTGCAAAGATTCTATTACTGGCCTAAGTTGGCAAGAGATGTTAGAAAGTATGTGGAACAATGTGTTGTGTGTATGAAAGCTAAGGGAGGAGCTAGTAATGCTGGTCTATATCAACCCCTACCCATTCCTAACAGACCATGGGAGTGTGTGAGCATGGATTTTGTGGTAGGCCTTCCTAAGACCAAGACTGGTTTTGATAGTGTCTATGTAGTAGTGGACAAATTTAGAAAAATGAGTCATTTTATTCCTTGCAAAACTACTCATGATGCTAGTTACATAGCTCATCTTCTTCAAAGGAAGTTGTGAGGATCCATAGTTTCCTTTAAGAGCATTGTTTCAGATAGGGATGTAGAAGTTCGCCCACTTTGAGGAAGACTCTATGGAGTAGATTGGGTACCAATTTGTCATTTGGATCAGCTTACCATCCTCAGACCGATGGTCAAACAGAGGTGGTTAATAGGGTGCTAGGTAACCTTCTAAGGTTCCTAACTAAGGAAGTATGGACAGACATGGGATATGGTTATCTCACAAGCTGAGTATGCTTACAATGATAGTGTGAACCGAACCACAGGGAAGAGTCCTTTTGAAGTTGTGTATGGGATGCACCCAAGAGGCATATGTGAGCTCAAAGATATTGGAGCTATGGAACAAAGAAGTGGACATGTAGAATACTTTAGTCAGACCATGAAGGAGATTTAGGAGCAGGTGAAGAAGACAGTCACCGAGGCTACACAAAAGTTGAAGGAGAAGGCAGATTTGTCAAGAAAAGATGTACAATTTTCAATAGGAGACTATGTCATGGTCCACCTTAACAAGTCAAGGTTGCAGAAGGGAATGTCAACCAAGTTGCAAATGAAAAGAGTAGGACCATGCAAGATATTAGCCAAGTATGGGCAGAATGCATACAAGGTGGAGTTACCTACCGATCTAGGAATCTCACCAGTTTTCAATATAGATAACTTGATCAAGTACAAGGGATCAGTCAATGATGTGGAACATAACAGTAAGGAGATCTTCAAGGAAATCAGCAATATATCCTTACCTAATCAAGACAAGCCTCAGGCAGAGAAGATCTTGGAGTCCAGAGTGCAAAAGTCTACAAGGCACAAGGTGTACATGGAGCACCTTATCAAGTGGAAGAACAAGAACGAATCAAAAGCCACATGGGTACAAGAAGATCAGTTCAAGAAGTTTGGTATTGACCTGTCATTGGTCTCTCCTTCCATTCCTTAGTGTTTGGGCTAGGAGGGGGAGAATGGTGTAGGAGCACCTAAGAAACATTAGGTAGCACTAGGCAAATTTTGAAGCATAGCATGAAACTTTGAGATTTTAATACTTTAAGGTCATGTTGACCATATTGTTTTGTGTTAGAGGTGTTAGAACATGTTAGGAGGTAGGTTGATCAGTAGCTCATGGTAGAATGGATGAGTTTCACAATTTGCTTCCACTAGGATTCACTAGGATTTGGAAATAAAGCCCAAAATGTTGCATTTGTGCAATTTTGGCCTAATGAGGTGGTTATGTCTGACCAAGGGGAGGAGTAACTACTTTATGAATCTTTATAAGGTGGACCTTGAACTAGAATTGGGGTTGGAAAAACTTTGTATCATTTGGAGTTTGTAGATTATATGGAAAAATAATGAAGTTCTTGTAATTTTATGGTTTTTAGCTCTTTTAGTGTGTTAATGGAGGGTTCCAGGCACTGAGCAGTGTGTGGCATGTGTGATAATTATCTTACAAGCTTTGTGTAGTCAGTAGTTAGGTTGTTTCATAATTTTCTAGCTTTGTTCTTAGTTAGTTTTGGTTCTTTCCATTGCTGATCAGACCGACAAGCTGTAAATCATGGAGTCTTAGGCCTCTATCTTCCACTATACCTGGTGTATAGTCCATGGGGGGTTGAGGCTAAGCTCCATGCCTATAAATATTTTAGGTTCAGGATTTTTTAGGAGGAAAAGTATCATGGAAAAAGTCTTCTCCTAGGTGAGCTTGACTGTGCCTGGTTAGGAAAGACAGTGAAAAACAAGCACTAAGTTGCAGGGGTGTCAATTCCCTGACAAACCAAGGTGTGTGGTGGATGCAGGAGGCCTTACAAAGGTTTGGCTTGAAGGAAGAGGTTTCACCAGTCCATTTGGTGGTTGAAATAAGCTGATAGATCACTGTGTGGTTAGGAAATGGCCTAAAAAGCCCTAATTCTTACAAAATGAGGGTTACGCCTGTGTACGGACAGTGAAGGCCTATAACCTCAAAAATATTTGAGAGGTAGGAAAATGAACTAGGATCCCCATGGGAAGATTGTGATGTTCTTTAGGGAGATAGGATATTGAGCCTATTTTCTCAGGATAGGAGGCCTAATTGGGGCTCAAGGCTAGTAGCCTTTTTAAACCCTAGAATAGGGTTTGGTGAGAGCGATGGAGAAATGGAGATTGGTGGATGATCAAGAACCCTTAGGGAAAGGTTTTGAAGCCATGGGAAACATCACACACCCCTGCATCGAAATAGTGAAGGTTGGAGATTTATCTAGCCTTTAGGAAGATTAAGGGCTAAGGAAAGAATGGCAGAGAGAGCACCAAGATTGGCTTGGTTAGGGAAATGGAGATGATAGTAGGGTTGGCCAGGAGAGCAGGGTGCCTAACAAGCATTAGGGCCCTATAGGTTAAGGTGGTGGGAGAAAGACACAAAGGGGTTTGCCAAGGTAGGAGCCAGAGCATGGAACAGTGAGTCTTCCATCCAACCCTACCCTATCAGCTAGATTCTTTCCAAGCATCCATAGCTTGTTCGAAAGAACTTGTTTTAGGATTTTAGCCATAGCAGCAAGGCAAATTAAATGTTTGATAGAATTCTTTGATAGACATGTATGAAAAATGTGGTAGCATAGACAAGGCAATGAACTGTTTGAAAAAATGCCTCAATGAAATGAGGTCTCATGGTGATGGAATGCCATGACAATCAACAAGGCAGTCAACTGTTTGAAAAAATGCCTCAAAGAAATGAGGTCTCATGGTGATGGAATACCATGAGAATCAAAATTGCTTTTGATTGTCATGCAGATTCACATGACCATAATTTTGAAACAAGCATTCATTGCCTTGTCTATGCTATTGCTTACTATTATGATTTGATAGAATTTTTCCAAGCATCCATGGCTTGTTGAAAGCACTTATTTTAGGATTTTAGGCATAGCAACAAACTAGTGAACTGTTTGATAAAAGCTTTGGTAGACGTGTATGAAAAATGTGGTAGCATAGACAAGGTAGTGAACTGTTTGCAAAAATGCCTCAAAGAAATGTGGTCTCATAGAATTCCATGACAAGAAAATGCAATTGACAATTGCTCCTAGCTATTAGTTATGCAATGTGAAGTAATTGCATAACTACTTAGGTTGACTTTGTAAAAACTATATTGTAATTGAAAATTTTTCATCTATCAACATCTAGTTGTTAGTTATGCAATTTGAAGTAATGCTTTGAGTTTGAAAGATGTGCAGTACAATGTAATTAGCCATATGAATATAAACTACATAATATAACCATTATTTTTTATGCTATTGTACATTGATATTTAACCATTGCTCAAGATTAATTTTCAAAGAGTTTAATCATGCACATGAGGAACAAATTATTTCAATTGTCAACTTCTATATATCAAATTATCCAATAACCAAGTGTATGTATATACAAAAATGGCATCAATGCTCAAACAATTTTTACAAAATGTGGCATATGCCATCTCGATATCTATTCAAAATTTACATGCCAAAATGTATATCTCATCCTAAACTACTAGTGGATCATCAAAATGGAGCCTCTTTGAAGCACTCTTTGGCTCTGAAGGTAGCTACACAAGAAAATTTCAAATCACAATTGAGATTAGTTATACTATATAATTAAAAATTAAATAATTAACATCAAAATCAATATACATTGAATTATAATTGAACTCTAAAATTGAAATCTTGATTACCTCAAATATACGTCTCTTCAAAGGGTCAGGAGTCCTAGAATATGCCCCTCTTAAAGAACCAATCAAACCAACTTTTGAAATGTCAATCTATATATGTGAACAAAAACATAAAATTGATACAAGTTAGCTTACAATTGTCGGTAATAGGAACATATTTACCAAACAAAAAATAAAATAAACACATACCTCTTTAGGCATCTCTTTTTCTTCATCTCCTTCATGTGTTTTGACATCTCCTCCTTGGGGTGTTTCAACACCTACTCCTTGAGGTGTTCCAATACCTACTCCTTCAGGCGTTGTGACACTTGTCAACAAGGATGTATAGCTCATAACTACCTATACATAAAAATGACAAGTACATATGAAACTACAAATCTATGTCGATGTATGTATAATCAATATAAGATCTTAAAAATATTAATTCAATCAAATTTGAGTTCAATTACCTTTCCCTTATCTAACATTGTGCCTCCATAGTTTGGACAGCGCTTCACCTCACTCACACTAGGTGTTTCCTACAAGAGGAAAATAAGATAAACATATAAGTTAATATATAGTTTCATTAATGACAATTCAAATGACAAGAAAGTATATAATAAAAAAAATTAAACGAGTGAGTACGAAAATATATACTATGTGCTTGTCGAGGCCAAATGAAATGGTCCTAAGGGTGCTATCAGTCACTTGTGTAAGCTCCTCCTCATACATCAACTGTTAAATAGACCATGTAAATAAATATTAGTACTTGATACCATCTCTTATTAATATTCATTTAAAAACAAATGCAAGTTATGAATTTACAACTTAAACCTTACCTGTGTAACTATTCCAACATCCCCCTCTCTAGCAAGAGAGGACTTTGTAGGATGTACTCCACTCCCCTACGTTTGATCTCCTATAATGTCCACATCATGGAGGTCATAATCAAAAGTTTCCAAGGGATGCTCAATGGGCTATACAAGAGGACCCAAGCATATCTGGTGGCACATAGTGCAAGTATGTGGCACACAAATATGTGGATTTGAGGAGGAGGATGTAGCAGCACTCGATCCATTACCAACATCACTAGCATGTGGCTGAGCTACTGTAGAAGTATGGGAAACCAAAAGATCACTCAAAGAGTGAATAGCCTGAATAGTTTGTGTGGTTGCACCCTCGATAATATCTAGATGATGTATTGGAGGTGGCAGAGGAAGGGGAGGAGGGGGAAAATATGGGACCTAGACTACTCTAACTGTCCCTAGTTTATCCTGGGGTATACCTCCACTGACTCCCTGGAAGGGTTTAATGTCAAAGTAATTGACATGATGCCCTAACAAAAACTTAGCGTATAATTTTTTAATAAAGTAAAATGGTATATCACTATTGTTGTTGGGTGTTTTATCAAAAACCATACACCAATGATCCCAAAAGTTATCTACAATGTCCTTATTTGTGCACCATTTTATAGAAAGTTTTGGTTTATTAACATTAACTAGAAAACCGGTGCGGGGGTTAACAAATAAAGAGGCTATTTGGGCTTTTGTTATTTGGAGATCTTTCACATCTTTGTAAGACAATCCACAAGAGTAATATTCCCTCATGGTTTGTTGCCACGAATGAAAGGCATTATGTTGGGTGTAGAGGGTTTCTATATTTTTAATTATTTCATTCAATGTGTTTGTCATCTGGGATAGAGTTTGGTATTTGTGCATTTTCATTCTTAGCCATAATACCTTATTGAAGTTAAAAACTAATTAATCTAATTGAAATTACACAATATAAATGAAATTATTGTAAAAAAACCATAGTTTTTAATAAAAATCCATAAAAAACCCTACTTTTTAATAAAAATCCATAACAAACTCTAGTTTTTAATAAAAATACATAAACAACACTAGTTTTTAATAAAAATCCATAAAAAACACTAGCTTTTAATAAAAATCCATTAAAAACTCTAGTTTTAATAAAAATCCATAAAAAACCCTAATTTTTAATAAAAATCCATAAAACCCCTACTTTTTAATAAAAATCCATAAAAAACTAGTTAAAATTATACAAAACTAATATAAAAATCACAAAAATAAAACCAAAAACTTACCTTGCAAATCGGATATCAGCTCGAATCGGATATCGGATCACCCCAGGTCATGCTCACTATGTTTACAACTATTTAAAATGATTGGAAATTATTTTAAATGGCCGCTTTTACCTATTTATACCTGACCCAAATCGGATTGGATATCTGATTTGAGATTCTTTGCTTTGGGCATTACTTTGGAGCAATGTACTGACATCCAACCAAAAAAAAGTCAACTCAGGATTTTCACATTTTTTGGTGGATGCAAAATGCAATTTTTTCACATCGCCACTTTTTGGCCCATCGTGATCCTACACATACCCATAATTGATGGGTATCACAACTAGGGGATAAAACAAATCAAGATAAATTCATTAATTTATAGGTACCAACTTAACCTAAACTCCTACTTTTTCTATATAGGTGCCCATTATGATTTGGAGTCTCATTATTAAATGGGTACACATTACAAACCTCTACAAATTTAGAAATGAGTACGTATTCCTTAAGGATATTAACTTTTTTTTTTTTCCCACAAGCTCATTTTTAGAATGCATACCTATTTTAGAATGGGTACACATTTCTTTTTAGATTGCATACTCATTCTTTTTAGAACAATTGTGCATTTCATAAAATTTAAAATTTGAAAGCTACATTTTTGCTTTGGTTTTGGGCTTGAAAGAGGCTTGGAAACCCGACCCTTAGCCTTTGAAGTTTGCAAGTACAATGTGATGATAACAACAAAGGTAAAAACTAACTTTAGCTATATGGCCAATAGTTTGTTTTAAATTTTTGGACCAAATTAAAACCCATTATAGATGACAATCTCTAGTTTTCAAATATGTAATTATTATTTTACTAATGGACATATTTTTCTATTTATTAAATAATTTTTAAACAAAAGGGATTCATAAACTTGTTCAATGACATTATTATTTTTTAATGATTTGATTTTAATTTTTTTTGAAAAAAATATGATTGGCCAATCTAGACATTATTGTCTACATGATGAAAAAAAATAATGTTAAGATTATTTTAGGTCAAATTATGTTGGTCATACATGAGGGGTTTTGAAAAACATAAGGATCTAGTATAAAAAATAGTTAAAAAAATAATGTACATTAAAAAATCACAAAAAAGTATTTTGACCAAACTTTACCATTATTTGCATCTTTCCACAAAAGAAAATAGAAAATACTCTCATTTAGGCCAAATTATGTTGGTTGTACACATGCATTTTTTCCCCAAAGCATACAACTTTTGAAATGCTACTTTTGTACATCCTATACAAAACCAACTTTTATCATCTAGGTATTAGAATAACTTACATATTTGAAAACTAGACTCATATTTTCACACTCATACTTGGAAACTAGACATATATTTTCACACCATGTTAATATTATATGTGTAGGGGTTTCAAAATTTTACTCAAACAATGAGAAAATTTAATTTGTAGGAAAAGACTTCCAAAAAGTGAATCCAACTTCTTGCACTTACCATTCACTCATAGATAGTTACAAATTTCTATAAACATTCATCCTTAGTACATGAAACGTTTTGTTCTCTATGCACCCTATCCTCCATTGAATTCCAAGCAAGGTGAATCATTAACACTTTCTATATAAGAAAAATTCCTCTGTATCTCATTTATGAGAATTTTAATATTTATATTTAGATTATAATGATATTTATCTATAATTTTATCATAAAAGCTACTCATGTTCAAATATTATTACTTTGTTTTGCAAGTCCCCATGGAGAATACATAACAAAAGGAAAACTCACACAATTACATCTTATATGATGAATTACTTTATATGGACCTTTGTTGTATTCTTTGGTATCTAAATGTTTACTTTACATGCATGTCTATGATTGCACTACATAATTTTAGATGTATGATAACTCTAGGATTCAAATGCACCTCAAAGTTGAGGAAACATGGATTGGTGAAATTTGCATACCCATGTCCTTTCCAATTTAGTTTTGTGTATGTTTTGAGGAAAGTGACTTGATACATTGACATATTGACAAATACCATTATTTTATACAAAGTAAAATACCTGAACCCCATATTTCACCTACTTACTTTCTATACACATTCATATATTTCTATCCCCTACCCATCCATATGTTCAACATTCCATTATATTCATTATATCCATACATTTATTATACATATACATGCACATACTTCCACGTTCTCATTATCCACTCATATTTAAAGCTCCTTTTATGTTTTGGGTTCATTTTATAGTTGCAAGGTTGACCAAATGGTTCTATATTTGATCCTTTCAAATTCAAATTTTTTAAATTTAAATTTTGACTAACTCTAGCCAATTCTTTTCTCTCCAAAGGCTAACTAAACACAAGTTTATGTGATTTTTAAGTGTCCTTATATTTAAAGTAATTAAATGGATTTATTTTTATATCTAAATAATCTCTCATAATCTAGAAATCATTCACATATCATTCACATTACAACACTTTAATTAGTACAAAAAAGGGGATCTTGATTGGTGTAAGCATTTTAGGAGCATATGCATGACTAAAGAGTTTAATCTTGTACATGCATAATGTTTTATAGGTTGACTTAGGAGAATGTGTCCCTTCATAAAATAATGAGAAGTCCTCTATTAGTATTTCTATGTAATGGTAGTCTTCATATATTAGAAAAAGGTAGAAGTAGGTTGGTGAATCAAGAAAAGTAGAAAGTTGAGTTAAGTGCATATTACTATATCAAGTTTATAGGTGTAGGAATCTCGACAATATAAAAATCAACTCTAATCTCTAGACTCAATCTTTCACATAGCAAATAAACTATTATGATCTCAAGGAAAATAGTAGATAGAGGCATTCCATTTCAAATCTTGACATACTAATTTCTAGTGCCACATGTAACTTTGTTCATTCATTGATTATGGATATAAGTAAATTCATTTTCTATTTACCTCCCACATTTAATTGTAGCGCACAAAATATTAGAAAATATATTCCCATAAATTATTACCATTAAATTAGTTTAGGCTAATTGTTCTTATGTGTATGCATGTTATTGGATTATCCTAGACTATACGGGTAAACCCACAAAAGTGGTTTACAATTTGAGTGAGGAAGGAAAAGTGGCAAAATGACCCCATACAAAATTTGTTGGTTTTTGGGGTTCGAATGAACCCTTTGGTTTGAGCGAACCAAAAAATGGTTCGAATGAACCCCAATTTGTGTGAACCAATTAAATGCACTCTCTAGGTGGACCCCATTGTCACCAAGAAAACAAAGAAAAAAACTTTTTGAGAGGGGGTTTGAATGAACCCTAGTTCGCTTGAACCCCCTAATTCCCACCTTATCATCTTGACATCAAAAAATTCTAGAATTTTATGTTTTGAAGCTCGGGTTGAGGATGAAAATGGAGGAGACTTCATAAAACCAACTGGAATTAGGTAGTCCTCAGAACGAGCTATCCAATTACTATAGTTTTAATATGTTTTGGTTTTATTATGTATTTGTTTTTTTAGTTTTATTAAACATAGGTTTTTCACTGAAAATTAAGCTCTCTATTTTGCATGTATGTGGAAAAATAGCAGATTATAAAAAAAATAAAATTGAAAAATATGAGTGCACCAGATATTGAAGTCCTTGATCCAATAAAAAAATAATAATTTTGATACATACAAAAAAATTTATGCATTATACAGTCTGCCTATGTCTGAATTGTAATTGGTCAACTTCGAAACTTGATTAAAGAAAAAATATTCAATAAAAGACTATCTAACCAAGTGGAAGCACTACATATCAGAGTTACAAATCTAAATTTGAAAGAGTTAGAATTTTATCCTTCATGGAAAAAAGGTTATGCATTGTACGGTGAGCGTCACTCCTTAAAAATGTTGTTTTCTGAAAAAAAATACTAGTTTTTGAGGGAGATGGAAAAAGAGGTGCAATCTAATTCCAATTTTTTTGAAAAAAAGTATATTTAGAATCTACAGAAAAAATGTCATGAAACTCTAGTTTGCATCATCTTCAAATTCCTCATGGTTTAGTCGCTATAGGTGCCCGAAAGTGAAGATTTAGTTAGAAAAAATTATTTTAGTGTCCAATTTGGCCAAAAATTATTTCAATGTCCAGTAGTGGAAATTTTATTTTCCTTTATGAATTTCACTATAAACTCAATAGAAAATTAATTATAGAAGCTCTTTTTTGTTAGTAAAATTAGATAGTATTGCATCTTATGTAAAGAAGTTCTTAGAAAGGCTTTAAGTCATCTAGTCTATGGATCTATTTTATATTAGTCATTTGAAGTTGAGATGTATGGTTATTACGTAATATTTAAGCTCAACCGTTGTTGGACTCTCAAGTGCCCCCCTAGACTTGGCTTTGTCAACTTAAATGAATTTTTCAATCTATAATGGAGCCTAAATTACTCATTTTATTTTGTATTTGGTCTACCAAGGTTTACCTTTAAGGGAAAACTTCTCACATTGACATTTCTTATCCATGATGTCTTGCATGTAATAGATTTGAGACCTTCAAGCATACTTTTTGGACCTTCCCTTGGGCCAAGAACACTTGGAATTAGATTTGTATCCTTTTTCTAGACCTTTCATCTTAGGTATTTCTCTTAAAAAAATGAATTTTCTAGGGCTATGCTCATGTGAGTATCCTATATTTCCATAACTTAGAGAATTTTAGAGCTTATGTTATGTTTCAAAACTCTAAAAAGAGAAATAATATTATTTGTAATGGATAGGTTATAGATTTTTCCTTTTTTTCAAATGAGAGCATGTGTTCTCACTTTTTCTTAGCTTTAGATGTAGGCATGATTTAATATAATTGGAGTTTCAACATATAGGACATACCCAATCTCTAAGGGAGTGCATCTTCCACTACAAGAAAAAATCAAATCTAAACATGTACCCCAAGAGCTTCCAATACCTAGTCCTAGGAAAAGTGAATCATTCACACAATCAAAGGTGTTTCTTGCTTCCTCCTTCTCAATTAAGTTGGCATGGGTCCAGTCACAACATAATGCATTTACCTCCCTTTTGGGAGTGCTTGTATTGCTTGCATTACATGACTCTCAAGACAAGTAGATGGATCTTGATCCTCTCTCTAATAAATCATATTCAGAGTGAGTTATTCCTCACTCATAAAATGATTTCCTTGCCCCAAATTTTTAGATTATTGCATTTACATATGAATAAACCATATTCTATTGTTAACCATCACAATTATATGTATTAATTTATAAATCTAAAAAATATTTCTAACAAAAATAAGATGGAGGGAAATTCCAATTATTACATTTAAATAGTATTAAGCTTAATATAGGATTAAAGAATATTAGAATAATCAAAGAATAATAAATTGAACAAATATTATTGTTTAACAATCAATCACTATTGGAAAATAATATTAGAGTAGCTTAAGATAGAGAACTATATGATAAACAATTTTAAAAGTGGGGATAGCCAAATATAGACGACTGTATCATGGTAGAGCTACATGATATAGACCACTACAACATGACAAATATAAAAGAAACTAAGATGACAATAATATTACATAAATGCATCGTTATAAAAAGCACTAGAAGTAAGCATAGCAAAGTATATACCATAGAATTTAAAGTAGGAAACACAATTCATCAAAGGCCATATAGAAAACATGTCTGAATAGGTAAGCAAAATGCCAATAAACTAAAAAATATTGAGTTGCAAAAATCAAACTAGAGAGAATTATATCCAAAGAATATTAGAATTCAAATTCATCAATAATTGACCATTCAAATTTATGCCCAATAGAATAAGAAACATGATTGATAACAATCTAGACAATCTTAAGGTATTGGAAGTTTGCATGATTGATCTTTCCCTTATTGTGGGAGTTTGTGAGAGGCTATATAATTTTGTGGCTTCTTGGATGATCTAATCAAGCTTGGTGCCCATGGATTTTTAACAAGGTTCAATGGTTGTAAGGTAGGATTGTAGATCAAGTTCACTTGTTGGGTCAAATTTGAATAAGCCTACAACTAATCTTTCATCATTGTAGAGATTTGAGATATAAAGGTATAAGTTAGAGTAGATAAATTAAATTTGAACTTCATGAAGAAAGAAAAAGGTGGTGAAAGTTTCCAATGCCACAATTTCCAAAAAGATTTCACAATTGCTTGTAAGTTTCAATAATCACATTCCTAGAAACTCTAAAAGCCAAAAAGAGTAGATTTTCATGATAAAAAAATGTGTGAAAAGGGTTGTAAGGGAAGACATGAGAACATGATAGATTCTTTTTACATTGGAAGAAGTCCAAAAAGCATGTTTATTATTTCCATGGCCATGGTAGTGGGGGCACGTAAGAGGGGTTGGATGATCTGGAGGTAAAAATATATGTAGTAATTTGGGATTAAGCATTGACCTATGAATTCCACAACTAAAGGTTAAGGTGTTCTCATTTGGAAACTAAAAATTTGCATTTCCATCTCTTAATGAAGTTATTTCTACTAAACCATACATTGCTAATTGAATTTCAAAGATCTACTACAACAATAGATAACAGTAGATTTACAACTTCTGAAATCCATATCAATTATTTTCATGTACCAAATCCAAAACCAATATTTTTTAAAATAATGTTAGAATATAAATAATATGAAGAAACAATAATAAATTATCCACAAAAATATATGTACCTCATTGATCTCAGATTGTTTGAAATTTAAATATTTGAAGTTGGTGAAGAACAAGTTACAAAAGGCCAGGAATATTTATGTTGCTTTAGCATTCTCGCCTCTTCTAGCCCCCACCAAACGCGCTTTTCAAAAAATTGTAGAAAATCTGGGTCAAATTTAAAGTTGGTCTAAAAATGTTTAACCACCTAAACACACCTAAAATCTGGTTTGGAGAAAAGTTGTGTGAACAAGAAGTTTGAGATCTGTGAATTGCAGAAAGAGCCATTTTTTTAATAACACATGGTAGGGGAGAGGGGACCATAGTGGAGCGGGGTTCAATAGTGGGGATAGAAGTAGTCCTTAGTGGACCCCATAGTGGAGCACCTTAATATCCAATTACAAAACACTGTTTATCCATAAAGTACACAAATTGACAAATCATGTGATGCCACATCAATACACCAATAAAACATGACTTAGTGCACCACTATCGATCTCACTTTTTTTTGGGTCTTTTTGGATACCTCAACAAAAAGTATGCTGATGTGGCATCATATTTGATGATGTGGCCCTAAAATGAAATATAGAAGCATGTGAGTTTCCAAATAAACTATTGTACAAAATTGGGAGTGATTTGAAATTTCCACATAGGATTTTGAGGAACACGAAGTTAGGGTGCTCCACTATGGGCCCTTCTACCCTATACCGGCTCTGACCGCATTTGGGGTCCCTGGTCAATGGTCATTTGGGGTTGTACTGTAAGTTCTTTCATAATAGTTATTGATGGATTAGATTCTATTTTTATTGTAATATTTATTTGTCTTTGAAATATGTTTTAAATTATAAGTATAACATTTATTTTTGAGTGGTTTTATTATTTTAATTAAATTTATTATTTTAATGGTTACGTTATTATATTCATGTTATTTTCCATTTAGTTATGATGGGAATATTTTGAAGTAATCTTATTTGATAATTAACATGTTTCTTGTGAGAAGTTTGGCTCATGGTCCAATCCGTGATCCATCTTTAATTTTTTCTCCTTTGCACTTACTCACCTACATTCACTACCTATTCATTCCTATCTCATCTTTAATCCCACATATTCTCATACATTTATCTCTCACATATAAATTACCATCTTATCCATCTTGATCAATTACAATGAGTCTAGGAATGATCATTGAATCTCAAGATTCAAAATTCAAATTCTACTAGTCATTGCAAACTGACTTAGCACATATTTTATGTAACATGTTGCTATGCCATGGCATTTAAAGACATTACATGATGGAGATCACATGCTAGAATCATTAGAACACACTTCAATTTTGAAAGGGAAATAAAGAGTTATATCTACATCATCATCATATAAGTCATTTGCATGTTTACATATGTTGTATGATTATTATTCATGGTGTATTCGGCTATGTTACACACATTTACACATACTTTTATGCTTATCTCCAAGTTATATGCTTACATTATTATTCATTATCATGTATAATTTGCTTATTTAAGGTAATTATTATTTTATTTTATATGCTATATGTGCTTACATGATTACATATTATTTTATTACCTTATCATGTATATTTTCTTCCTCTATAATTTCTTGCATTTGTTAGATGCAACCAATTAGAAGGGCATCTATTGTCACTCACGCTTTTCATGTTTGAGATTTCATATATCAATTTGTGCTAAATAGAAAGTCATCATCTTGGAATCTTATCTCATTATATGGTTGTATTAATATGCATATTCTTATAACATTTTGTATTGCAAAGAGTTTTTGTCACATTACCCACATCATGCAAAGAGTTTTGATCACATTCTTACATTTCCTAGATGTTTATCATATTACAACATCATATGGAGATTTATCACATTATGTGCTTGTGTCATAGAGAGACATTACATTGCAACATCACATGGAATTTTATTACATAGTCACATCATGCTTCGACCCATATCACAATACTACATCATAGAAAATATTTGATATTGCATTCCATATTGAAAAAATATTCTATTATGAGTCTTTCTTCTTATTTTTTAGATAGTTAAAACAACTTGTAGTTTGTGCATATTTTCATTATGAGGCAAGAGCCAATCATTACACATTTTAATTTTGTTGTAGATTTTTATGGAGTTTTCATACCAATGAGAGTACATAAATAATTCAAGAATGATTTGTTACTTTACATGGATTGTTATCCATTTAATGAATGTTTGAATATTTACTTTTTGTGTTGGCTAAGAATGTGCACATACTTTGAAATACATACTCATGTTAGATTTGCATGCACATCAAAGTAGGAAAAATTTAATGGTGAAATTAGCATAACCATACAATTTTCCATTTATTTTTGTGCCCACCTTGATGAAAATGTAATTTATTAACACATTCACAAGTGACATACTCTTGTGTTAAGCTACTTACATGTATGCAAATCCAAAAAATAGTTAGTCTTTCCAATCTCTTTTTAAATCTCTTTTTAACTAATGGTATGGCTAGTGCATGACTATTAACAATTTAATAGATCAATAATATATTAAAATTCTTCTAGATCATTTGTATCAAGAGCTACCACCACTCACTCCCGCATAGAGTTGTTCACATAGCTGGAACCATGTCTTGCCTCTTTCTCCTTAAAAGGAAGGGTTAGACTCCTCCATCTTGTGAAAATATTAATGGTTCATTTGATTGACTTTCTTTAATGTAGTGTAGCATGAGCATTGATACTATCTTGCTTCTACCTTTTGTTTGAGGTGCTTTTGTCACTTGCTATAGTGGCTCTTGATCCTCCTTTTGGTAAGTCCTAAGATAGTCTACTTACCCTTCTTATTAGCATGACTATATTTAGTTAAAGAAATTAATTTATTGTTATATATTTAAAAATAATAATTAATATATTTTGATGGGCCATACATACCAGTCAACCATATTACCCTCTTATTTTTGCTGAATACACCATCTCACTAACAATACTCAACCACACATTGCTCATTGAATTTCAAAAATCTGCTACACGGGCACGCATCTAAAATACAAAAAATAAAGTAACAGTGGATCTACGATTCTACAGAACTTAAATCCATAACAATTATTTTCAAGTACCATCACCAAAATCAAGATTTTGAAAGGACTTATAGTATATAAAACATATAGAGAAAAACAATAATGGCTAATGTTCTGGACCACGAAAAGATCCATTTATTTTCTACAGGCCTAAACGATGTAATCAAATAATCTCCCTATTAAAATCAGTGCTAAAAAGCGTTTAAGAGGAGCGATCTTCTTGGCCATCAAGACAAGATGGCCATGAACAAAATTCGCTCATTGATATTCATTCACAACACAACTAAAAAGCTCTGTAGTAATCTATGTGCTTAGCGCCTCAGTGGAAAATGCAGGCCATAAAAGCAATGAAGGATCCCACCAGACCAGCGGCTACAGATGGCCTCATCGCCATGGAAGCTGCGCCTGTAACAATTGCTGGACTGGGCGCCACTACTTCCTGTGCACTCACCACCACCACCACCACCACCATCATCACAACTAATATTGACATGAATCTGAACTTCTCTGCTGCTCTTGCCATTTTAACAGAGGGTGTTTCACAGATCAAAAAATTCTCACAAGTGGAATACCTGCAGCTTTGTGATCTCTCAACACCGTATTGAAATGTAGAGGGAGATTGTGAAGAGAGGAATTAGCGGTGTACAAGAATGGCAGTGGAGAGGGATATTTATGCTTTGGAAAAAAATATGTGCATCAAATCTTGGGCGTCTGTAAATTGCAAATAATTTCCTAAGCAGCGAAAGAGTCTAAAATGTGTGTTGGAGAAAAGTCGTATGTGAATAAGGAGTCAGAAGTTGTAGAGTCGACTTGGCATGTACGAAACAGTCAGTCAAAATGGTAATAAAGACGTACACCAAAGAAATTGATGAATGTTACGTAGAACATTTGGTAAAGGGGATTTTGTTAAATTCTAAGTTTCTCCAAGTTGGACTTTCGACTCGTTCCACGTAAAAATGCATGAGTGGGTGGGCAAATTTTCATGTAACTAAGCATTAGAATCGAACGTGTATTCTGACGGCTCCAAACCAAAAATAAAAATAATAATTAAAAATAAATAGTTGGAATATTCATTATGCTGAAGGTGTTTTCTTTACGAGAGGGAGATACTTCGATTTTTTAATCAACGGTTTATATTGCTTGATAAGGATTTAAGATGAGGGAATTTATTTTAGTAGGACACGTGGCTTTCAATTTGATTTTTGTGTCTTTTCACACTATACAATTTTTCTTCGTCAAACATGATTTCACATAATAGTTGCACATCATTTTTACAAGAGCAACATGTTTGTGTCGTACACAATTGTATGTACATGAGGGTGGTGGTGAAGATGTGATTGTATTACTTTACATATGTTTCATAGGTCAGAAAATATTTAGTAGTTTTTTTTAATGAGGTCATGTTATACATAATGTATCACAAGAAAGATCATTATGTTTTATAGAGTACACAATTAAAGTTCCATCGAGTGGTCAATGTGACATAGATAAGGACCTATGTACTCCAAAGATTTGGTCATTGGTTGTTTTTCATGTGCCACTAATAAGTGAAAGACATGTAGTTATATGGTAGGTCCATCAAATGTGTCATGTGTTTTTTAATATAAGTATAACCACTTATATTTGAGTATAAGTATAATCACTTATACTCAAATATCATCCTGTCAATCTTACTCATTCCTGGTGTTTAGTGCTACCATGTCTTTATCTATGTAACAACCTAAGATTGACCCATGATATCATACTGACATTCCACAAATTATCTATCCATTAAAGCATCATTGAAAGTGGATTTTTGTAACATGTAGTATTTGAATGATTTCATTTATGTGTAATTAATTTTCCTACAAATTCCTTTATGCATAATTTAGGTTTCATACCAAGTCACCCCTTTCTTCATTATTAATTTGAATTTCACATGTTAGTGGATGGTGTGTTATTTTTTTAGTACTTGAATATATCCTTAATAGCGTGTTCTTTAACACTAGTAAACAAGGAACTATGTAGTGCTTATCGACTAATTGTTGTGGCTAGTTCCCATCCATTATCTACTACACATGAATCTTAATATCATTTCTATGATGGGAAATAGGAAACAAGACAAAACCCTCGTATTAGGTGGAAATATGAAAATTCATCAAAGTTGATAGCAAAGAATACATCTTTCCTAATCATACATGACAAAGTTAGAAATTCAAACACTAAAGAGATATGACAACCTGGTAAGTTTACATTTGCCAACATAGACATGAGAGTTCATTTGAAGTGGCCTATCTAAAGTATAGATTCATTTGTTTGTAAGGAAATATTCCCCTCAGTGTGGCATAAAGCCTTTGAGTCAAAAGAAACAAAATAAACATAGATGTACTAAGTAGCCACAATGAGGAAGCAACAATTATTCTCACAAATAGGAGAGCTTAAATTATTGATTTCATAGCCTATGATAAATGCAATGAATAGGAGAGCTTCCTTCACTACTTAAGCTTCACCTCTTAAATGTAAATAAAGGATTGTCATTGTGTTGTAATTCATACTACTAAGCTATATAAATGATTGAGAAAAGTGAGATTGTCCATGTGGAGCTACATTGAACATAACACATCATTTGATTAATGACCCAATAATTGACCTTCAAGATCTCTTCAACATACCCATTGCACATTGAATGTGATTTCTAGTAGGAAACTTATTCTAAGTCATGTGAATAATACAAGAAACTTGATTCTTTTTAATATGTTATTTTAATATCACTTGCATGGAATAATTTTTCTTTTCTTTAACTTTTTTATTAGCTACTACCATATTTCTTTCTTTCTTTAGAGGAACTCTCCTCCTCACTCTATATTCATTTAGTTGAGGGAAGATTCTCTTCTACAACTAACCTCCATACATAATAATTTATAATCTTGAAAATGTTTCCCAAAGACCCTAATACAACCTCTCCTTCTAATCATGCACTCATGTACATATTTCCACCACAACCTTCTCCTTGTGTTCCTTTATAATCCCTTTCAACAATGTTAGATTACTAGGAGCTAAATTTAAATATCCTCCCACAATGTGATCTTGATGAGTGGTATTCTACCACCAAGTTATATATTTCTCATAATCTAGGGAACATCCTTACTTGTTTTAGTATGAAAGCCCAAAAATAAATCTAACTTTACCAACATATATACATTAGAAGTTAGAGTGCACCTTAGAGTTTTTGGAGAGATAGAAATAAAATGCCCCAGAGAATTGCAAATACCCTCGAATTTTGATGAGAGCTAAAAATGCAATGGTAGATTGGGTAGTCTCACCCAAGTAGGTGTTATCTTAATTTTTTCATTAGTATATAATATAGGAAAATCATTCATCTCTTACACATGGAACCCTACGACAAATAAAAATTTATATATAATATAGTTAAATCCTTACTCATTTAATTATGTACACTACTTAGGTTGACATCCTCTTTCTATATATAGGAAAATTCTTATTCATTTACTCAGTAATTTCCTTGCCCCTTTACTTGTCCATTCTATCTCTTGGTAACTATGGGCTAGTTCAAACACTAATATGAGGAGACAATAGGGACTAAATATACATGTCATAAGCTATGTATCCAAGTAATATGGATAATTTTTGAATCAATGGTTAGTTCCTATCAATGCTAGATACTAACATTTACAATTTAGTATATCTATTCGCAAGCAATTACAAAAAATAACGAGTAGTTTCAATTTCATTTAAAACCACTAATCATGGATTATATGTTTGATTCATTGGAAAAAATCCAAAAGTTTGAAACAACCATTAGTGAATTTTAAAAGATATAATTTCATATATATCAAGTATTATCATGGTAAGTTCCCAATATTATAATAAATCCTAATGTTATAATTTAGGCCTAATTATGAATACGGTTATCACTATTATTATAATGGTGAAACACATCCATTTTGGTACCAATAATGTTTTTACATGATTGAACCAACAAAATATTGACGGTCAATCTTTCCTTCCAGAGTTATAGGATTGTTATTCATTAATTATGTATGTGTTTTAAGTTTAGCCTCATTAAATTTTTTACTATCTTGGGTTGTTTTGTACCTTAGTACTATTTTAATATATTTGCATCCCATTAGCCTATTTTTCCCACTCTCATAGATTGATATGGTGTCTTTCTATCTTATATTCTTAATAAAAAATCACATCCTTCAAATGATTCTATAGAAGAAATACATTGAATAAAATATAAGATTGAAGCCATGGCTACAATCACATGATATTGTAGATGACATGTATGTTTTTTATGCAAGTGAAACAAAGAAAAAAAGGTCCAAACTATTTTTAATTTCCAATGCTATTGTGTTAAATTGAGTGCCTAAGACACAATTATCTAATTCATATTATATAATATAATGGATAAACAAGCTTTGCACTCAATCTAAATATTTTATAGAGTTCAAAATTTAAATTAGAGATTTTCTTTGTGTGTGATAAAATTAATATGAAAATAATAAACAATAAATACAACTCTCTCAATTCTTCTCACTTCTTTCTAATGATAGGTTATGAAGCTAGAACTCAAATAATCTAAACTAAACATAGAATACATTGACTAGTAGAATCAAAAAAATCAACCATAAAAAACAAGTGTGAAAATCTTCATTCTTTGGTTTGTTGTTCTTTCAATTACATAATAATTTTTTGGTCATTTACATTCACCTTGTTTCTAGATCCATATGTTGAACTTTTTTTTGTTGAAAATATTTTTTTTTGTATTAAAGTATATAGAAAGAAATGAAGCTATTATAGGCTACTTAAATATGCATCAAATATAGAAGGAAATTTAAAAAAAAAAAAACCAAATAACATGATTTAAAAGCCAAACATTTTAAGTTTACTCATTTATTGACAAAAGCCAAAAAAAAAAAACAATTGGAAAATTTGAATGTTGTAATAAATTTAGCAATTGGTGAAGTGTCATATTAAACATACTCTTGATATTATTCTCCAATTCGCTACAATTTTATTGTTTGTCTAGAGTGATCTTTTGCAATTGCTTTTGTTTGTAAATATTTTCCTACACAATAATCATTGTATTCAATCTTATTTATATACATTATGGAAAATGATCTAGGATGGTGGTGGAGAAGGTATGAATGCATTTTTTTTGTGAGTAGTGAACAATCTACATTTACACTAGTAGATTAAATATCTACTAAGTCGACAATGCTATTAGATTTCATCTCTAAATATTTTATACAACATTTCGTAAAAGACTTGAAATAACCAATACTATAAATTGTAGATTCATTTTCAACAATTTGGAGTGACTTATTCATGTTTATGGAAATGATATTTTCAACTGCATAGTTAAAACCTAGAACAACACATCACCCTCTAATTAATAGACATAATGATTAATACTGACAAAAAAAAAAACATAATTATTTGATGGAGGATAGTGTTTTACATCTGATCAATAACAATATTTATCATTATCTAAATCTTATTTTGAATATAATGTGAAACAATTTGTCAACATCATACAAATTTTTAAATGAAATCCCACACAAATATTACTTATTATATAAATATTGTTACTCTATTTCTATTTCAAATCTAATGATATATAGATTTTTAATCTAAAATTCATTACCTATCATTACTAATATTGGAACATTTTATTTCCCAAAGATAACATTAGGACATAAGATACATACTTACATGAATGACATGGCTATCTCACGCATATTCATTTCTCTTACCCATATCAGCTGAATTACCCCACTATTTACAAGCTTGTTGCAATCTTTATGCACATTTAGCGCAATTGCTAGTAACTAGCAATTGCACCTTTGTGTGCAATGGGTACGCTGAAGACATTGTTGGGGTTAATTTTGTGTTAATTTTGGTTATAATGAATCCAAAATCTTTACTTACAAAAAGGCTAGGTTGTATAAAAGAATATTTTGATCTCTTTAATATATTAAATGTGAGTCAATGTTAAAAGAACAAGGTCCCATAGAGTCGGGTTATTTTAAATTGAATTACTTTTAATGGGAAATTCAAAATGATACATAATTTAAGTAGAAACAAAAATTGTTAGTCACGATGCATCAAAGAAGAGAGTATGATAGATTTAAATTAAAAGAAAACATTTGCTACAAATATTGGTTATGCAGTTTATATTTGAGTAAAGTACTTGTAATGGGAGATTTTAAATGGTGCATTAGTAAAGCATAAAATAAACCTGTTAGTCACGATGCATCAAAGAAGAGCGCACAACATATTTAAATTAAAAGAAAACATTTGCTACAAATATTGGTTATGCAGTTTATATTTGAGTAAAATGAAAGAAAATTTGTTAACAGATTAAGGTGGGAGCTTTGTATTTTCTCTTATGTAAAAAAATATTTCATATTTCATATGAATCCTTGTTCAATGAATCCTTAGTTTGAGCTCATTATGACAACTTCCACAAATCAAATTCTCAAAATCAAGTGAACACAATTATGATATGCTATAAGGTTATATCAAAGGTTAGACAATCTCAATGATCTAACAACCTATATGTATATCCAGGACTACTAAAATGAACAAGAGATGTCATAGTCAAAGCCTAATTCAAAAATGATAGGAAACAATATCATAATTTGAGAGTATGGTATCAACTTATTAAGATAGAGGGTTGGTAGACCTCATTACTAAAAGTTTTGTTTCATAGAGGATCTAATTCCTCGAAATATATTACAATAGTTCATTACAAACTTTATCAATCCCAAAGCTTTGTGCTAAAGTCAGTAATGATAGCATAGTCAAACTGCCATTGGAACTTGACAATTCATTTCTTTTAGAAAAATACTGACTGGTAAACCCAAAAAAGGTTACTAAAATAGTCATGTATTTTATTACTATGTGAAGGACAAAATGTCAAGTAATTTCCCTTTACAATACCACATAAACACTCTTAACAATCAACATAATATTTCACAATGCTGAGAACAACCTAGGTTATTGAAGGATAAATTGCAGATGGTTGATGTTGGCAACTTTTTTACTGCAGAATACCCATTTTTCAAAATTGAGGCAAGCAATTTGAGAAAGCCAGATGCAGAAATCAAGGTCTTGGTAGTAGTAAAGGAGGCATAAAGGTTGTTGAATGCGCTAATAATAAATTCCTACACTGATGGAAAATCTTTTGGGTTAGAAACATTAACAACTATAGAATGCTTGACCAAACCTTCTGCCAAAAAATTAAGAAAAGCATGGAGTTTACTAGTATAATATTATTACATTTATTGTTTTTCAATTTGGCCAATAAATTAAGACTTACTGAAGTTGTACAGGCATAAATTTTTTAAAAGCACGGAGTTCTTCACTTAATAATTATGGAAATCTTGGTGAATAACTTTTAACTTTTAGTTAATCTAATTTTTTAATGAAAACTAAGCCGAATTCTAAATTGGTTTTGCTCCCATGAAATCTTTGGCATTTTATATGAAATTTTTTTATGAATAGATAAAGTAAATATAAAATACGTATTTCACTTTTTCTCTCTTACTTTAAATTTATAACAAGTGACCTTTTGAAAATTAAAAATCAGGAAACAATTACTTCAGAAATTGTAAAGAAGAGTCGTGATTTTCTCAAGTAGCTTACCATGTCATACCACATGTAGTGAAGTCCATAGCATAGAAGATTCCCATCGTTTTCATTTGAAAGAACTCCATTCAATGGATAGATGTCATACTGTTGAGACCAACATCAATGAGGAGAAACAATACATTAACCATATGCATACTTCCCATCAACTGCCAATAAAAGATTACAAAGAGTTTTAAGTATGAACACTGATGAAAACTTCTCATATATTTTGATTAAATAAAAATAGAGATTCTGATAATTGCAGATTGATATTACAAATATTAGTTATAATATTACTACATATAAAACTCATAAAGCTCATTTACTAAGCAAAATATCATATGCCCATTAAGAAATAGAAGAGCTATTTTTCTTTATGACCATATTAGGTATCTCAAGTATGGACCATTTGTTATGTTTTAAAGCTAATTAGCACCAAAGAGAGTATAGAGGCACAAAACCTGTATTGAAACTATTGACAAGTGTCCAACGCACAATACCCATACTCACATCCACAACCATTGAGTCCAGTTCTGGCTCTATGCCTAGAAAACCATCTCTACAGAGCAATTGAACTAATATACCAAGCTTTTAGAAACAAGAGAAACTGAAAAAACTAACATAACAAATTTTATCTATCTTTAATGCTTTGAGGTATTCTAACAAACTATCCATGTTCCTTCTCTATGCCTCCACATTTTGCATACATTTTAATTAGGGCAGTCTCGACTATAACATCTGACAACAATCTCCCTTCCTTTATGTATGGATAGATGTCCATACCCTATTCCAAAGCATGGTCGGGCATAATGGTGGAAAAATTTGTGGAACTTGGCTTTGCATGTGCCAGTTGTTGTGTGAATCCTTCTAAAATTTTATTTTGTGCATTATCCTACAATCATGGGATTCTAGGAGACTGCATATCTTTGACCTGTATTCTGTCAAATAGTTCATTGCCTATGCTTCCACATTTTGGATACATGTCTATTGGAGCATTCAAACTATGGTATCTGAAAATAATTTTCTTTTTTTGTTCCTTTTCTTCTAAGGAGAAAAGTTAGTATAGAATTAAGATAATAGCCCAAAATGAAAGACCTGGGACTGAGAGAATGCAAAACAATGGAGATGGGTTTCATTTGGATAGCAAACAAGTCAAACAATTAACAGAGTCCCGAGAAGTGGAGAGAGGGAAACTCAAGAATCTGGGCCATAAAGAAATGAGTATTGTAAACTGTTAAAGTAACTTACAGGAAATCAAAACTCTTAAAATCAATCATAAAATTTGTGGAACAAAGTTGTAGAGACCTAAAATGGAATGGGCTTTTAAAAGTATATGGAGAGGTAGGGTTACAATTACAAATCTTGTCTCGAGCTCAAGAATCTAGTAGCTCTAAACCCCCATATTTTTACATCTAATTTTTCATTTATTGTGAATAGATTGAAGCAACAACTGTGTGGAGACTGATTTTGGTTTGACTCATTTTTCTTAAATTCTACTTTGGTAGGGTTTCGTAATATTTTTCCTACAAATTCTGCCCATTTTTCCCATTGGCATTGTTGAGACTTAATAGGGAGATTTAATAATAAACCAATTTAACATATTTTAATATGTGGGAGGTTTTAGCCAAAATTTATGGTTATCTAGTGATTACATTAATGAAAGTAAATGTTACATAGCAAAAAATCAAATTTTACTTTAGGGATGGGTTTAGTCATAGACTATATCTCCTTATATCTCTATCACTCTATCTTACCATCTATATCTCTTTATCTCTCCCTCTCTCTCTCCCTCTTCCTCTATATCTATCTATCTCGTCCTCTCTATCTCTCCCTCTCTATCTCCCTATCTCTCTTTGTATTTATCTCTCCCTCTACCTATATCTCTCTATCTATTTGTCCCCTCTTCCTCTCTTGCTCTTTCTTCATCTCTACCTCTATTTTCCTCTCTCCCCCTTATCTCTAGACATGTCTCCCTCTCTCTATCCATCCATGTATCTCCCTCTATATCCATCTCTATATATTTATCTCTTCCATCTCTATATATCCTTCTCTTCTCTCTCTTTATCTCTCCCTCTCCTTCTCTCCATATCCCTCTCCTCCTTCTCCATCTCCATATCTATCTCTATCTCCTTACCCCTCTCTCACACTCTTCCCCCCTCTATCTCTCACTCTTTCTATCCCTACCCCTCTCTCTCTCTCTCCCTCTCTCCTTATTACAATCATAACATGAGCCCAGGTTGGTAATGGAGCCTGATTATCTTCTTGATTCAAAGGTTTTATTGCAATCATGTTTGGATCCCTATAAGTAAATTTGCATAGTTTATTTGAAGCTATCACTTTTCCATCAACACCATTGTTGTATAAACAAAATCATTTGCTAAATGGCCTACCAATTGACTTCATGTACTACATAAATGTATGAGAAAAAAGACAAAAAATTATCCTAATTGACCTTCCACATTTCTTTGGTGTACCCATTGCACACTAAGGTGTGAATGCTACTAGTTTAACTTATTTAATCAAAGCTAGAGATTAAACTTTAAGAAGTCTAATATATGTTTCAATTTTTTAAATAGTCTATTTGTAAAGAACTTGGATATCAAACTATCACTATTTGTTGTTACAAAATTTAACCATGTCACCTGGTTTCTACTAAGTTTACTGTTTAGCCAGTATCATTACCATTCCTGCAATTGTTCAACTTTGTTTTCAAAAATCCCCTTTTCATATGCCTATGGGAAGAAAACTATAATTACAAGTATTGATGCCCATTTTCAGTTAATGACATTGTGGAAACTTAAGGAACATACCATTCTTGAGAAAATTCAAATCTTTAATACAATTTGATTTATATTAAAATTTTCCAAAGCTTGTGAAATATTTATGCATACTTTGAAACATTTATGTGTTCCATAATTTGGCAAAATAATTCTAATGCATATCAATTTTGCTATAAGTAATGGAGGGAGAGATATGTATTAACGTTATATTTCTATTTATCTATCATTTCAATTCATGGAAGATTATGGTACACATTAGTTTTAACTTTTTTTTTTTTTTTTTTTGTGAGAAGCATGCACCTTAGATGGGCTATGCTTATAGGCTATTGTCATCTTCTACTTATTCCTTAGCTTCAATGAGTCAATGGTTATTGAATGATAATTAACTGTCATCTACTTGTTAAATTCAATGTTTTTTACTATTGTAGTAAGCTGGTTGAGACTTGAACTGGGAAAATAGTGTTAATCTCACTGTACTTTATGTTGTTACACTAAACATCTGAAGACCATTCAATGTTATGAAGGTTTTTGCTATGAACATTATTCTAAAAAGAAAGTAATTTATTTGTGCTTGAATGTGTTGAAGTAAACTAAGCTCAACTAGGTTTTCCACAAACAAGGGTTTAGCAGCTTAAAGATCCATGGGCTCATTAGGAAACAACTATAAGCTATGATGTAGTATATATCTTACTTTTGAACTAAATTTCATAGGTAGTTTTCCATCTTCAGGATCCACCTGGCTTTGCATTTGAGTCACTATAAAATAAGAAGAAAATAAAATAGGTTGGGATTAGGCACTGGCCCATTCTTATCCAAGATGGCTTCATTTTTTATTATTATTTAAATATATACAAACCACTTATAGATTTACTTCCTTTGAGTTCACTTTTTACTAGATAGCTAGGGTCTCTTAACATAATTCAGGCTCTTCACTTGCAAGCTTAAGGCCATCATTTCTTTAAGATGTCTGATGTTATCCAAGAAGGTTGGGTGTGTTTATAATGCAAGAGAGCTTTTGGATGTCACTAAATATAAAAAAATATCAAGCATTAAAAGTATGTTGCAATAACATGCATATTAATGACTGCATGGACCATATTTGAAAGTTTCAACAAATAAAAACAAAAACAAAAGATATCTCAATGAGCACATAAATAGAAATAATCCTTTTATTATGCTACTAGTTTAACTTATTTATTTATAATGATTATGTGTTGAAACCCTGCAAATATAATGGGCATAAAGTAAATTGCTAGCCCAAATTTTTTATGAAAAATTGCAGGTATAAAAACCCTATACAGTTCCCAATTCATCTAAAAAACATTGCAATTACAAAAACACATCAACCATTGCATTTTTACTATATATAGAAGATAAACACAACATACATACAATCCACAGTATGCTTCAAACCAAAAGATGGTAAATACACGTAGCTACACACAACTTAACATAAGATGAAACCAGTTGCTTTTCAATGCACTTTTTCTTCCTCTTTGTGTTGTTGAGGAAGCTTCTCCTTAATCTTATCCATTAAACCCTTCTTTTAGCCCTATTCTTTAGCCTTTCCATGATCATAAACTTCTCATGTCGTCCGGGAAGCTTTATCTTGTTCTCGCCATTTTCATCTTCTTCTATAATCTTTTTATGAAGAACAATGGCAGTATCCTATCTTTAGTTATAGAAAATGGAATGTAAAAGGAGGTTTGTATTTCACATAAACTTATAAACAACCGAAAGAAATAAAAAATAGAATGTGTCCATGAAATTGAATGGTTTGCTAGAAGAATTATCTCTAATTTCAAAAAAGACAAAAAAAATAAATTTATTTATATAAACAAAAAGAGAAAAAAATAGAATGTACAGAGTGACCCTTGGTTTAAAAGTGAAGTTGAATGACTCAAAATCAAGTCTTGATATTCCCATAAAGCAACTTCTAGGTTCTCAGCCTCATCAAGCAAAATAAAGAATATTTAATTAATGAAAGCAAAGATAAAATAGAATGCACATAGAATGTACAATTTTGGAAAATTAAGTTAGGTAAACCCTTGCTTGTTGAGGGAGTCAATCTATTATACCACGAGATCATTTAAATTATGTAAAAAATTCATTTATAAAGACAACTATGAGGCAGCCCTGTGTCTGTAAATGACGAGCAGGAAATCAAAGCTATGTCAATCCTAAATTAAACATTATGGTTTTTTTTAGCTTATGATTGATGTTTCATGAAATATTGTTTCTGGATTCTGAGATAATTTTAGAAATATGTTTTAGGAAATATCCCAATTTCTCTTATCAGCCTTAATATTTAATTGTCTTTAATTAAAGAAATAAGCCCCCATATATGAAATTAAGATCAAACATATTGCAGTACAACCAAATAATTCATTTCATTTACTTGTAATATTTCTCAAAATCACTTGCCAGATAAATTGGTTTAGTATTGTAAAATTTGTACAAGGCTAGATCAGTTTTTCTTGTGTTTTATTTCATTCTAAAACAGATCTATTGTTATCTGGAAAATGGAGGAATTGGGCCTGTGGTTTTATCTATGGTTGTTTTAATATATAATATTATTGTAATACTAGTGGTAGATCCTTATTTTTTTCTTCACATGGAGATATTTTGAATTGTAAATTGAATTTTACGTTCATTTGGTGGTTTAATTTTTTTTCCTTGCTCTTGAAGTTATTTTTGTGACAATTTTCCATACAAAATTATTTAGTATTGAATGTATAGCAGCTACTACTAAAGCTGTAAATGCAATGGTTGCCAGAGCTATTTTCACATAGAGTGAACAGTAAAGATCAGATCATCTTCATATATTAAACTTAATAAATTCTTATTTGCAAAGCTTATACATTGTGCAGTACATATTTCTTCATAGTTTTGTGCCATTATATTGGCTCTTGTACTTTAAAAACCAAATGTCAAGGAAAGGGATTGGCGTGGAAGGGGATGTGATTTTTGCTTTTGACTCACATAATGAATCAAATGGCAGACTAGTACAGACTTTGAATTTAATAGCTGTAACAATACATTAAGAATACGTATATGAGTCCTAAGGCCCTTGAGACCAAGTTATGTGATATAAGTAATGGAGGTGGGTTATTAGGGTTGCCATTAGAGGGTGGGGATCATCATGATTAGGACTTGAAATGCATTCCTTTACTCTTTAAAAGAGGAAGTGAATCCGAGCATAAGTGTGAAAAGTAAACTTTGCAATGGTTGAATCAAGGAATATTTGAACCTTGAAATCATCTTTCATTTTTGTTCATATGACTGAATATTTGAAGTTTCATTAGATATAATTTTATATTCATGGTTTATGCAAATAATAATTTTATATTCATTGGATATAATTTTATAGTCATATTAAGCTTTTGAATGCATGAAATTGGATTATTTCCAAAGATCCTTCATGTATAAAGACAATACTATGAGTCCAAGATAGTTTCTATTCACACAAAAAGCAATAACCCTACTTAGTTGTAAGAGTTGGGATCTTATCAAACTATAGGCATACTGACTAATGAAGTAGCCAGGGAGAAGGCTGGGGATGCCTAAATTTATAGGGGTATTTTAATTTAAATTGACTAAATTTTAGAATTCCCACTAACTACAAGAAATATTATTTACTCAGGCATTAATGTGCTTTAACTTCTTCTATACATTCTTCCAGTATGGTTGAATCTAGTTTATAACATATTAATTTAACTCTAAATCCATCTTAGCTCTAAACTTAATTCATTGGCATTAACATAAGAACTAAATCAGAAGCTACCAATATTTTGATATATTAATTAACAAAGAATGAAGAAAAAAACAAAAAACACCAAATAAAAAAGACTCAAGTCCTATGACAATCCCAACCATGCAAATATGCCATAAAATAGATCGATCTATTGATTCAACAGATAAAATGATAGATTTTCATAAATTTGAGTCCCTGATACAAAATTCTTATCCAACTTAGACAATTTCAAATGCCAACATATGATGTAAAAATGGGAAGCAACCCCTTTCATTCCTAAATTAATCCAATTCATTAGTAAACCCTATTTAACCCAAAATCCAATTTAGGGAAAAATCATCTTAAGCCTCAGCTTTCTAGTAGACATAAGTCAAACAGCATTTTCCACAGTAAATGCCTATCAAAGTGGTTAGCCATGAATGTCCCAATTCCACACTCTTGATTAGGGTATTCCTTCCTAAGCCTCTGCACCTTTTCAGAGTCGTCCACCTTGTAGTACTGCAAAACAACCAACTTGGCCTTCTTCTTGTGCTTAATCTTCTTGGGTTTAGTAAGGTCTTCTTCTTTCTCTTCTTGGCACCTCCCCCAAGGCGAAGAACCAATAAAAATTATAGACAAATTTGGTTTTCGTTTGAAGGAGAAAAAATCACAAAATCAAAAAAGAAGAAACAATGGTGAGACAAAATAATTTAACATCACTGCAATACACATTTTACTTCAAAAATAAAATTACAAATAGTGGGCCTGTAAGAAAATACCTTGGAAAGCAACATTCATTTTGACTGCAAAATTTGTTCAACACTAGTGGTAAAATGAATGGATCCTGGTTAACAACCATTGCCTTAAAATGAAAGGGTTTGTATTGCAATAGGTACTACGTAGTGGAGCAGCCTTAAACTAATATAATTAATTGCTTGAAGGTTCGCCCCTTCTTAGTTAAAAGAAATAGCCCAACGCCACTAGTAAAAGCAATAAAGGTTTAGCAACCATTGAGTAATACTGAAAGGGTTTCAATTAAAATAGTGCATGAAGCATAAAAGTAGAAATTACCTTCACCCTTTTGATGTTTCCTTGCTCTCTTCCTGGCATAACCGCCATTGCCATTTCATTCAAAAAAAGGTTGTTTGAAAAAGCAATGGAAATTGGAAGTAGTGAATACAACAGTAGCGGGGAAAGCAACAAAAACGGTAGAGAAAATGGCCAAAAATGATGAATAGTTGAGATATGTTACATTGTAGTACATTACCTGTGGCTCAATCTGCACCATTGCGCATCAAAATGGGTTGGAAAAGCTTAGCATGGGGACCAGGCCTGGAATTTGACAGCCACCCCTACCTGTCATATGAAAATTTTGTGATGGTTTGTTCATTTAAATGCCTATCACTTTACGTTCTATGAAAAAAATTAACTGTCACAAAAATATTTAATTTATATTTTTTTATATGAAATCTTTTATATTAAAACATTATTGATTTTATCAATCATACATATTAAATATGTTTTTTTTAATAAATTTCTATTTTTAATGTACAAGTAATTTGGTTATTTTTTAAAATATTATGAATCATATAAATTAATTAAGTTGACTAGAAATTAATTTATTGATTTCATATGTGCAATATCATAAATGCATCCACATATGCACAAATATCATAAATGCATCCATCAATTTGAAACTATTTTATTTTAGTTAATTTATTTTATATTACAAATTGATTTTATTTTTCATATACATCTTAAATTCAATTATCTAAAAACACATTTAAATATCAATTTCAAACCTACCAAAAAATAGTTATATAAAATTAAATTAAATTTAATTTTTGAATTGGTCAATCTAAAAACACATTTAAATATCAATTTCAAATCTAGCAAGAAATAATTATATAAAATTAAAAATAGCTCAATGCCCAAATTTGTGTTATGTTATTATTCATATGGATATCTTATATATATTTAAAAAAAGTAAAATTAGAAAATATTGATAATTAGAAATAAATGTAAAAATCTTAAATTTAATGTTACAAGAAGTTTCTAATTTCATAGAAAATAAATCTTGTTAAAATATTCAAAAAGTTAAAAAACAATTATATTCTATTTTGAAAAGATTTTGAATTAATATATGTTTTTATAATAAATATTATAAATCATATATATTAATATAAAGCAATGATAACTATTAGTAAAAATGTCAAAATCTTTAAAAATTTAGAAAGAACTATATTTAATCTTGAAATAATTAGAAATAAATGTAAAAATCTTAAATTTAATGTCACAAGAAGTTTCTAATTTCATAGAAAATATATCTTGTTAAAATATTCAAAAAGTTAAAAAACAATTATATTCTATTTTGAAAAGAATTTGAGTTAATATATTTTTTTATAATAAATATTATAAATCATATATATTAATATAAAACAATGATAACTATTAGTAAAAATGTCAAAATCTTTTAAAAATTAGAAAGAACTATATTTAATCTTGAAATAATTAGAAATAAATGTAAAAATCTTAAATTTAATGTTACAAGAAGTTTCTAATTTCATAGAAAATATATCTAGTTAAAATATTCAAAAAGTTAAAAAACAATTATATTCTATTTTGAAAAGACTTTGAATTAATATATGTTTTTATAATAAATATTATAAATCATATATATTAATATAAAACAATGATAACTATTAGTAAAAATGTCAAAATCTTTTAAAAATTAGAAAGAACTATATATAAAAATATAGCAAGTCCAAAATGATATGATTTAATAATTTTTTAGGTTATAATATACAGTCCAAAATGCTAAAAACGGCCAGATAGACCATCAAATTCCAGGCCTGATGGGGACGCCTTGGGCGTAAATATTACAGTACACGTTTTCTCTTTATTATTATTATTTATCAAATTAATAGTGACGCGTGTTAGTACAACCTAAAAATTCCATTGACGCAAAGACGGCTGGGACCATAATACACGTTATGGGTTGTCGTACGTGCCGCAACAGACAGATGTACTACTTTGAGTTTTCTTCGACCCACATTTGAGACGTGTTTACGTGGCTACAGACCCCTTCCACTCACGATACATTTGACCCTTCCATTTCTGCGACTTTTTTTGCAAAGCGTGTTTGCTGGGCAGCATAAATATCCCTCGCCTGTTACTCATTCTTCACAATCTTCACATCCTTTACATTTCAAAACGGTCTGAGAGATTTAAAAGGTGCGGATTTTCCACTTGTGGGTAATTACTTGTCTGTAAAACACCTGTTGTTCATATGGCAGGATCAGCAGAGAAGATGAGATTCATAGCCATGTTAGTTATGATGATGATGATGATGGTGGTGAATGCACAGGAAGCAGAGGCGCCCAGTCCAGCAATATTTACAGGCACAGCTTCCATGGCGATGCCGTCTGTAGCCGCTGGTGTGGTGGGATCTTTCATTGCTTTTATGGCCTGCCTTTTACACTGAGGCGTTGAGCATATGGATTAGTACAGACCTTCTAAAGTATGTTTTGAATGGATAACAATGAGTGGATTTTGTTCGTGGTGATTTTGTCTCGATGGCCAAGAAGATCGCTCTTGTTTTACGCTTTGCAGCACATATTTTAATTGGGAGATTATTTGACTATATTGTTTAGCCCTGTAGAAAATAAATGGGTCTTTTCTTTCTCGATCCGTAAACATCTGGCGTTTATTGTTGTGGTTTTATTTATTCTATAAAGTAACATTCTTCCGGAAAATCTTGGTTTTGGCTATGGTACTTGAACGTAATTGATATGGATTTCAGATTTTGCAGATCTACTGTTACTTTCTTTTCTGTATTTTAGGTGTATATTGGTGTAGCAGATCTTTGACACTCAATTACCAACACACAGTTCAGTAGAATTAAGAAGGTAATCCTGCACTCTTTGTTTTTATTGGCTATTTTGCTTTACAATCCTTCTTAAAAACTAGCATTTGCACTAGCACTTGGATGGAAAGATATATGTAATAGTTATATTGATTGTATTTTATGAAATATTTAATATGATTTTGAATAGCTTTCTAATAAGAAGCTTAAAAAAAAAGTTTGCATTCAGCACACATAAGTCTTATGGAAAACATGTATAAACTTATAGTTTAAACTTCAAGCACTACAGCTTACACATTAGTGCAATGACAGTATAGAGATATGCTTTGAATCTAATTTGAACATAATAACATGAATCAATGAAGATTACTTGAAAGTAGATGGCAACGTCAATTCATTATTACATAATTTGATACAGTACAAAAACACCACCTAATACATAATATGAAATTGTGTGTTAATATTTAGTGATTGTCTCATATGACTTGAATTTCATGAGGTGGTTATGAATGTCTGCACAGAATATTGCCACATTCTTTAGTCTGAAATCTTCTTCACTTATTGCATTTTTTAAATCATGGTTCAGAACCAAGATATCCATTTTTGAGGAAGCAGAGGGGCACTTACCTCACTCTCCGTTGCCCCATATTTTTCGTCCTCGTGCGTTTGCATAATGAATTTCGCACCAGACGACAAGTTCACCTTTTCACCAACCGCTATGTCCGTGAATGACATTGCATACGTATTCTTGCCATTCACCTGGTTCGACTCTTTGGCCGAGCTATTGGGGGGGTCCATATCCCCCTCCATTATTAGACGGAACCCCCACAAGAAGTTTCACATGAACGAGGGCAGAGATAAAGATGGAGACACACTTCGCCCCGATGAAACCCCAGATCGAAATGCAAGAAAGATTAGAAATCAAAGCACAGTATGGCCTGTAACACGAATTGAACGCCAGTGTGGAGGAGGGTCGAGCCTCCTCCACAGCCCCGTGTGAAACCCTATCACGGGTTACGCCAACTGTCCTTCACACAAAAACCTTTACTTAGAATGTCCCCTTCTATTTTTTTTTTCAATATTGAAAGCTAATGTATTAACTAACATTTGCAGCTGAAGGTTCAATAGGCATGAGCAAATCATGGGATTAAATACAGGCTTACACAACTGAGAATATGCTACCAGCCACTAACTTGCAGACAGACAACAATTGACTGTATTTAACCCCTACTCTTAATAAATTTAGATTTGAGATTGATGTAAATCTTGTTTTTACAGTAAATCCTTTATTTACAGTTTAGTGTTAGCATTCATCTATCATTAGTCTTCAAAAAGGTTACATTTATAAACATCAAATGACTTCTGAAAGTTCATATGCTGAATCAGATCACAAATTCCAAAAGATCTCCACATTTATCACTCAATTATCAGGCAATTCAATACTCAGTATTTTAGTTATCCCTAGTATGCAATGTATACAGATATACCCAATTTATAGATCAAAGCTAATGTATGTCCTATTTGGATCAAGTCACCTCTATTAATGTGTATCGAATGAGTTTACTTTCTCCCCAATCTTCCCAGCGTTTCAAAAAATCTCGGTAACGAAATGGTGTACAGTGCTTTCTCCATAGCCGATGATGAAATATCCTCCAAACAATGAATAATGAATTGAATCCTACTCATTGGTGGCGCAATAGGGTAGGTAGTCTTGAACATCCAATAATGGCGGATTGCCAAAATCTAATTATGAATGGTAGATTTGAAAGGATATTTGTATTTTTTTAATTAAAAATTAGAATTAATCAAATCTGCACGTTGTTGATCTCACATAAAAGGAATTGTGGGTTTTTATTTTCCAATTTTATATAAAGAAGGTTTTCATCTTCTGAATTAATTGAACCAAAATTCTATACTCCAACAAGAAGTAGAAATCCTGGATAATAGAGTAATTGCTCAATATCTTTTCTTCCTCCTTCTTGACCTCTCTTAAATAGAACTTTCCTTTAGATGCCCCTTGAATAAAATTATCAAACATCAATTATAATTTCATTCTACAATATTACTTAAACATTCCTTAATGCTGGAAATTGCTTTTTCCTTGTATTGAGATTGCATTTGTTGTGTTGGTTAATACATTTGTTGCACTACATATAATGGGCATTGGGTTTTATTTTAATTTCGAATAAGGGACATTTCATTAAGTGAACCACGAAACTCTGTAACAATTTAGGAAACTAACGAGTAAGCTTCACCTACCGAAGTTAAATGCAGCACATTACACAACACAGATTGACCTGATTTTAAGCAGAGTAGAAAGAGATGTTTCCAAAATCAAGAAGAATAAAGTTTGGCCATTCCCTTGACAACAAATCAAGATGTTGAAGTTGTGGAAGTCAGTCATGAAGCTTATTCCAAGAATTCAACCCAGCCCATAAAAACCCTCACAATCACCTGCAAAGCTTTTGTTATGTCTAATGTTACAGCAGAGGCTTTCAAGGGAAAGAAGTTTTATATCATAAACATAGTCAATTTACCAACTTCAAAAAGAGGATAAAATTCAAAAAACCACTTGTAATTTAACATCATTCAAACCGAAAGGATAACTGACAAGAACTGATGACCCAGGAATTCCTACTGTCTGGTGTCAAACAATTCCACCAATTTGGAAAGGCTGGAAAATATGAATGCATACAAAGAGGAAGACATTCTTTCAACAAGAAATGGACCTGCTTTACCTGGTCAATTAATTCCTCTATTGGATGTGGCCAAATTAATGTCCTGGATTGCATACTAATACAACAGTAGAGATAAGAATCATAAACCACGAAGATGATGTTATTTGCATTGCTTCAACATGTATAAGATTGAAGTATAATTTCATGGAGCACAATTGTTGTAGGATATACACAAAATGAGTTTTCTTAATATCACATTGGATATTTGAGCAAATGTAATTGGTAGATATAAAGCCAAACTATGCAATTCTCAAGAGTGACAATACTTAATAAATATGCAGATGGCAAGTTTAAGTGATGTATCACCTTTTCACCAAGCAACATTTAATTTTTCAAAGCCCTATTATCTTTGTAGTAGTATTGCTATTTCCTAAGGAAATAAATAAATAAATAAGCATTGTGGGCTATGACTACCTTATCACTGATACAATAAAATTTCAACATCGATATACAAAATAAAAATTTGATTTTTTTAATCATTTGTAACTTATTAACATAGTAGACTTTGTTCAGTAGAACGAATTGTATTGGTTGATGCTTTACTGTGTACGAGAGAAAAACTAACATTATTAATGTAATCAAGTTCAGATCAACGATTTAGATTTACAAAATATATTTCAATATTATGTGATTAAAAAAAGTTAAGATCGTCAATAACAGATATGAATTATTTGTCAATCTGAAGTATGTTAATAGGTTATTTCAGTTAAAAATGAATTGAGGATATTTAGTTTTTCAACTTGAGGTTCTCTTCTTAGGGTTATTCTGTTGTTTTTAAATTTTTAGCGTATACATAGAACCTTGGTTGTACAACAATAACCACTTCAGCAACACTTTAAGCTATCGGTTGTAGCCTTTAAGAAAAAAATATATCGGTTGTGAGTGAAAGTTTGTTTTCAGGCGTGGGGCAAGGAGTTTTAATTGTAGGCCTGAAAGTTATTTTTTTCTGCGTGAGACAACTTTTCCTTCATTTAACAAATAATTAACATAATTGTTTTATGGTTGCGTATAGATTTCAAAAAAGTAAAATTCGCTGAAACTATGGCAAGTGATTTACCTCAAGATTCTTCACAAATTGTGCCATGTTGTCAATGATGCCAATGAGAAAAAATGGGCAGAGTTTGCAGGAAAAATTTACAAAATCCTACCACGGAAAAATGTTTTTAAAATGAGACGAATTGAAACCTATCTCCCTTTAATTTTTGCTTCAATCTATTTACAGTAAATGATAGTAGATCTGAAAATATCAGAGTTTAAGGGCTACTAAAGTTTGATTTGATTTGGAGATCGGTGAGACTTTTTGGCTCAACGAGATTTTTTGACATGAAAATTCCAATGTGAAACAATTTTGGTGGGATGTACCCACAATATATAGCCTATCGGCTAATGAAGAGGGAATAAGTTTAGACTAGAGACATTTGACGAAAGGGAGTAGGGGAGAGGGGTCAATATTACAGGGTTCAATTGTTGTTATAACACTTGTGCTTATAATATTCAGTCTTACCACATATTTATACTATATATTGGTAATAAATAGTCCACTTTAAATAAATAAATAAAAGTTGGTCAAGATGGACTCATGCTTGAATACATGAGAATCTATGAATGTTGTATATAAAAAATACATTAGAGTATATATAAAAATATACAAGTGAAATAAATAATTTTTTGTCTCAAATAAAATATCATAACTATACACTACAAGTGTATCATTTCTAAAATAAAATGTGCATTTAATAAAATAAGACACATTTAAACAAGTATTGTTATCATAGTGAGAAAATATTGTTCTTATGCGCACAACTATTGGGGTAGCAATGTATAAGCATTAGAGCATTTCATATTAATAGTTTTCCCTATCACAAATATAAAAGGTGAGCATAATAAATACCTTGATTTTCATAAAGTTTTAGTGTTCAACTATTGGTCTAGTTTTGTTTGATATAAGTTGTAACTTTTTAAATAATCATGTGTTGTTTTTATAACAACAAATAGTTTTTTTGTGTTCAACTACGATCCATTTGTGTTGGATATAAAAGTTAGAGATAATAAATTTTTATGGTTATCATCATATAAACATATTATTATAGGCATTTTCCATAAATAAGCACATCTCTTTTCTATCACATTGCATCCATTTTTTCCATCACATTGCATTCATCACATGAACCATTGCATAAACATTCATTTGCATAAACATTTCATAACCATTTCACATTATCACCTACTGCATAATCATACATAATAGGTACAATGTATTACATTATAAGTATACATATTCACATCACACAAACACCATAAAGTCAGCTCCCACATTACGTTCATTTTGCATTAAATATCATCATACCACTTTACATTAACATATCAATTCATATATTACATCACATCACATTAAAATCATCACATATATTACATTATCATTTTATATGTTTAGGCTAATATATTTGTTATTCTAAGAATCTTAAAACCATCTCATTTACATCATCGATACACATCATATAGAACACGACCATTACATTTACATTGCATTATATTGTCCATTAATCATCCATATCAATATATAGAACGCTTCATAAATAAAATTGCGATCATTTTTTTACATTTCATTGCATAAATCATTCCATACCATTATAAGAATAAATAGGAACATAAAAATCCATTACATGCAAAGCGTACATCCATCTATAATCATTTTATAAGCATGGTTCACATATCATTTCGCGTATACACCATAGATCATCTCCATATCATTTTGCATATTACACTTTATATCACATATCATATCATTTGCATCAACATACATAGATCAACATATAAATCATCATCAATATCCATCCATATTACATATTATACAAATCCATCTGCATATCATGAATAAACAACATAATATAAGATCTATTCATAATGCATACATCATCAGAAAGAAATGCATCCATATATACATTGCATAACACCATACCATGATTGCATAGCATATAGAAATAAAACCATCCATAAATGCATAAATAAATGATACACATTACATCACATCATATCAAAATCATAATCTCATATATATCATCATCGAGTAACTGTCATAGTACAAAATAATCGAATCACTGTACATGTGTGTCAATAAGTACAAAAAATCCCATCGGGCTATAAAAAAGGAGCCCATAAGGCACTAAAAGTATCATCTCGATCAAAAAAAGGTCTACCCATCCTATCTGCTACCCTCACCCCTGTCACCGTGACCCTCTACGGGACTGTGGCTGGTCTGCTGTGAGTAATCTGGGGCCCACTCTACTTTGGGAACGGTCTAATGATAGTGCATGCAATAGTGATCAGCCTCCCGAAAGGCCTCCCTATAGGATTGAAGGGACACTGTGCTCTGGGAGGAGGAGGCTACCATGCTCTCCAACTGCTATCTTTAGCCCATCTCTGCGGCCGCCTATAGCTCTGCGGCCTGCCTCTGCAAAACAGCTTGGTCTCTCTTGGTCCTCGCCTGATCTCTCTCCGCTGTCACGTTCTGAAGCTGGGCCTACAGTTGTATAATCAATGCATCTCGAGGATCCATCTGCCCTGCTGGTTGTGCTCGTGAAGGTTGTACATGAGGCTGATCCTCACCCCCAGCTCATGGTGGTGCACCTGCCTGCTCCTGTTGTCTAACTAGCACCTGCTGCTAGTCATGCATCTGAACGTCAGCCTAACCTGGCTAAACTGGCTGAACTAGGGGCCTCACCGGCTGATCCTACCATGCGCCATCTCTTCGTCCTTGTCCTCCCCCTCTGCCCCTTGTCCTCCACCGAATGAAGACTACTCCTGGAACTGTCAACCATAGGGGAGGCTAGAACTAGTCTCTGTATGCCTCTGTAACCCCTAGATCTGCAAGCCCTTGATCATAAACCCAAGGCTGGGCCACCAACTGTCTAAATTTTTCCACGTCCTCCGAAGTAGGAATGTATCGCCCCCATGAACCTTGTGACATGGTACAGGAAAATATGGTTACGTAATCATCATCGGCGAGTCTTGACTCTCACCGAACTGACGTTGAACACACCCAGGTAGGTATCTCTCCACCATCGTATACTCTCGCCCCTACATGAAGCATTCCTAGTGGGAAAAGAAAATCTGCTTTGCATCATCGGCCCATCTGGGCCGACCAAGATATGGAAGCCATGTAAAAGAATGCATCTCATATAGGACTCTCCTCTAGTAGGGAATCCTGTGCTTGCCCGTGTGTACGAAGGACACACCACCTTTGTAACGCCATACAAGGGGATCATCAAGCCCCATCAGTACCGCAATGACTCTCGGCTGAAGAAGAGCGATGTGCTCCCACACTCATACGTGGAGAAGTGTGACACCTGCCCTGAGTACTCTACCATCGAGGTAGACGTACTCGTGTAAATCTCTGTACAGTGAAGCAAGAAGAACCCGCCCCCAGGAAAAACAAGTAGGCCTGTCATGCATCACCATGCACTCCCAGCAAAGTCCCCAACCAGGAATGAAGTACCGACCTTGCTGATCTGGGGCAACGAGACATGAAATGATAGCTGCAAAAACCAAGCGGAAGGGAGAGGACAAAGCCCTGTGATGCTCGAGCTCAATTTGACCCTCGCAGTAGATAACGTCCTCTGTGGTGAGGACTATGTGACAGGCATCCCGCCCGACATCCATATCAAAAATAACGCGCCGACCATGAATCGACAATCTCAAGATGCGCCACACATCCTCTAAGATGATGGTGGCCTCGCCGGTAGGAAGGTGGAAAGATGAGGTCTCACTGTGCCATCTCTCAGCAAGCATTGACATCATCCCAAGGTGAATGCGCACAGGCGCTGTGTATGCGATGTACCACAACCCCATGTCCCGTAATCGATCCTACTCTCTGTCACTGAGATCTCTCAAGTAACCAAAGAGCTTCCATGACCTGTGCTCTTGGGAATAGAGCTCCCTCGCCATGTCCTGCATCAGGAAGAGTCACCATGTTAAAATTTTTGAAAAATTTCATGCCGAGCATCCAAAGAATCACTCCAACGTCGCTATCCGTGAAAGCGTCGCAGTTTGATTTTTTATCAAACTGCGATGCTAGGGCACAAAATGCAAAAAGCACACCACTGCGGTTCACTTTTCTTTCGAGCGATGAAGTTTGGAAAGATTCCTGCATAGTAAACCATCGCCGTGTTGCACTTTGAAATGACCCCGCTGGTGGGGGTGTGAGCGTCAAAGTTTGAAATTTGTTTTCAAACTCCAAACTCCACCGCCACCGTGTAATTTGGCACCAAACGACGTAGTTTGATTTTTGAGCGGCGTTGGGTGTGTGCAAGAAGTTGAGTCCACTTTTTGGCTAAAAAGTGGAAGTGATTTCCCTGATTTTCAGAATTTAACACATTTGACCTTAAAATTTGAAGCACTTAGAGATGGAATCTTCAAAAAAGTCACTGATCATAAAATGTAGTACTCGGAGTCTAGTTTCCAAATATGTAATTTATTTCAATACCCAGATTGTAAAAATTGAGTTTCAATAGGCATTTCTAAAACCCGTTTTAAAAGTCATTTTTTTATACCATACCATGCACGTGTCGACATCCATATTTTGACCTAAATTATCATATTTTTCTAAATCCTTTTGGGAAAAGATTTGTGACTCACTAAAGCTTGCTTTTAATATTTTTTATAATTTTTTATTGAATATTTTTTAGTTAAATATTTATTAGGCATATTTGTCATTTTGAAAAATCGTGTGTACGACCGCATAAGATGACCTAAACTTATCATTTTTTGAATTTTTTTTTTAAACTGAAAAGAATTGTCTGAAGTTTGCTCTTGCGCAATCCATTCGTCAAAATGTTATGTTGATCAAAAGTTATTAAAATACTAAAAAAACCTAATAATTCAAGTTTATGGACTAGTTTCATTAGAAATTAATTGAAAAATAGAAAAAAAATCAAATTATTAAAAAAATTACATATTTGGAATCTGCACTGTCTCATCTATAATGGGTTTTAATTTCATAAAAAAAATCTACAAAATAGGTCTTCAAACATATGTCCAAAGTCATTATTTTCCTGTGACATTAACAGGACCTTCAAGTTGCAGGTCAAACTAGGTCAAAAGCTTAGGTTCGGGTCTCCAAGCCATTTCCCGAACCAAAAAACAAGCCAAAAAATGGGATCCCGTTTCATTAAAAAATGGGATCCCATTTCAAAACGGGATCCCGTTTCATAAAAAAGCCATTTTTTACGGTTCTATGAAACGGGATCCCGTTTTGTAATTCTTCAAAAGCGAAAATTTCCAAAAATGGAAAGTTTTCAAAGCGGGATCGTTTTGAAATTCTTCCAAAAGCGAAAATTTCAAAATGGAAAGTTTTCAAAATGGGATCTCGTTTGAAAACTTTCCGAAAAAATTTTTCAAAATTGGAAGTTTCTATTTTTGGAAATTTTTCAAAAGGGATCCGTTTAAAACTTTCCATTTTGGAAAATTTTCAAAGCGGGATCCCGTTAATTTTCAAAATAGAAATTTCTGAAAACGGGATCTCATTTTTTAAACTTAGGCTCGGGATTCCGAAACTAAACGGGATCCTGTTTTCTAAAAACGGGATCCCGCTTTTTAAAAACGGGATCCCGTTTTTTGCAAGCCGAATTCATTTTTTTGCTTAAGGAAAAAACTTCCATGCTTCGTGGACTCAACTTTGTGCACTTACCCCGCTATATAGCGCTACTACAGAATAACTAACTTTAAACGCTTTGAGTAAGCATAGAAAATGAGAAATAAAGTTCAAGCAAGGATCATTTACCGGGGCCCCAATGTTGGGTGGCCACTGGTATGTCCAGACTCGGTTGGAAATGTGCATCGGGAGCTGTCGTTGCACCATATTGTCAGGAGATCAGAGCTCAAATCTCAAAATCGCTAGAGGACTGTGTGTGAAAATGAATTGAAAGTGACCCCTCGGAGCCTTTTTAAGCTTGAAAATTAGGATTTTTTCACCCCGATTGGCTATCTTGCTAGGGTTTTGGACTCTTGAACTTGTTTTTTTCTAGTTGAGGCTTGTTTTACATTGTTTTATTGCGTTTGGACATGTTTTCGGCCTCCTAGAGCCTTTCGAGACCTGTCGGGCACCTTGTCCTCTTTTTTCTCGAGATTCCCCAAAAATCAAAATTTTCGTCTAATCTCTTGAGGGGGAAATATATTGGCATGTTTCCTCTCGCCGGGCAGGAGTGGGGCAAGATTATGGAAAATGATTTTTTTTTTTGGCTTTGATCGAGACCGTTTATTCTTTGAACCAATGCAACGAGTGCATTGCTTCAAAGAGGGGCAAAATGTAGACACGCAAAATGTACTGATTGACGTTGTGCATCTGATGCTGACCACTAACATTGTTTCATCCTGAATCATCCTTCAGTCTAACCATTTAATTGAATACCTTTATTTGATTAAATTCATCAATATTCCTCTCTTAATTAAATAAATCAATTATCTAATTAAGTCATCTTTTCTTGATAATTAAATTGACCATTCTGATCTAATTACCCTATGTAATTAAATAATTAACTTTATTTGATTAAATATCTTAAGTCTATCTATTAAATTAAATAAATTAAAACCTTATTTAGTTTAATCTAACATCATCTCTTTTAATTAAATAAATCAAAATCCATTTAATTAATCCTTTATCATATTCTTCTCAATATTTGATTTAAATAAATTCACAAATTTAAGTCAAATAGGTAAAATCACTTACCCCCTTCATCAAATTGGTCAACCTGATTAATTTAATCTCTCCTCATGTCCCATCCTCTAACTTTTGCCACTTGCGCATAAAAATAGATTTAATTGATTTATTAAATTTCTATTTTTCCTTCAACAAGGCATCTTTTAAGGAATATTCCCCAAGTTTGAATTCAAAATCCAAGTGGGATGAGTCCTTCCAACAAGGCATTTACTCTCTTACAAGTCCTTTTTCTTGAGCCAAGTGGCATTCAATGCAATCTTCCTTCCCTCTTAAATGTCATTTCAACAATTTCAAAATTCAAATATATGCATTTATTGGCACAATCCTCAAAACTTGCACATCCTCCATCCATTCACAAGTGGACAAGTGGCACTTTGCCATTGACTAATTTTTAGTCCCACATTGCTCTATTTTGGACATTCATCCATCAATCTCATCTATAAATAAGAGACTAATCTCCTCATTTGAGCATCCACAATTTGAGTAAACTTACTATGCTCAAATCATTAGCAATTCTCATCCATTATCATTGAATCTTAGCTAGGTTATGTAGATTTTTGTATTGGAGCACTCATCAAGCATCAACAAAGTGGATCAATTATCATCACACATCAATCTTGCATCATAGGAGTTGGGAAAGGGCCAATTTTTATATCAAATTGGCACCAATTCCCTCAAGAGATTAAGAGTTTGTTTGCTTTAGAATAGGATTTGATATGGTTTTAAATTTCATTGTGTTCTTCATTTCATATTCTATCTCTTTTGCTATTCAAATGAATTTCTTGATGAATCCTTGTTCTTGCTTGCATTTCACCTTCTAATGTGTTTATTCATGTTGTTTTGCATGTATTAGGATTTGGGTTCGTACACTCGGTTTTGGCTATCACCGAGTGGTTTTCCTGTGGCAGCGGATTTTTACTTGATGGAAAAAGTGTCAAATGCAAGCAGTGTAAAGTTGCAAAGTGGTACAACTTTCGTTCTGCAACTTGTGTGAACAAATAGACTATTTGAACTCATTTGAATAGGTATGTTTATGCTAGGAATGGTATTCTTTTGCACCCAAACACGTGGAATTGCTCCGAGCTATGTCCAATCGGATCGATCCCTTAAGAGTCCAAAGTGGAAAATGGCTGAAAACTTCAGCATTTTGTTACTCGGATACCACGATACATAAAAACATCTCGTCTGATCCTACAGGATCGCGTTGGGCCCCTGTACAAAAACCTCTCTTAGTTTTGGCTATTTCGGAGCAGTTTTCCCGTGGCGGCGGATTTTCACTTGATGGAAAAAGTGTCAAATGCAATCAATGCAAAGTTGCAAAGTGATGCAACTTTTGTTCTGCAACTCGTGTGACCAAACGGACTGTACCAATGCGTCTGAATAGGTATTTTTACACTAGGAATGGTCCTTTTTCACACCCAAACGCGCGAAATTGCTTTGACCTATGTTCAACCAAATCAATTCCTTAAGAGTCCAAAGTGTGAAATGGCTGCAAACTTTAGCATGGTGTTACTCAGATACCGTGATGCTTAGAAACTCCTTATCTGATCCTACAGGATCGTGTTGGGCCCCTCTACAAAAACTTCTCTCAGTTTTAGCTATGTCGGAGTGGTTTTCCCGTGGTGGTGTATTTTAACTTGATGGAAAAAGTGTCAAATGCAAGCAGTGCAAAGTTGCAAAGTGGTGCAATTTTTGTTTTGCAACTCGTGTGACCAAACTTACTGTTCCAACACATATGAATAGGTATTTTAATGATAGGGATGGTCCTCTTTCGTACCCAAACACGCATAAACACTCTGAGCTATGTTCAACCAGACCAATCCCTTAAGGATCCAAAGTGCAAAAGGGAAGAAAACTTCAACATGTTGTTGTTTGGATACCGTGATGCTTGGAAACTTCTCGTTTGATCCTATAGGATCACATTGGGCCCCTCTACAAAAACCTCTCTTGGTTTTGGCTATCTCAGAGTGTTTTTCTCGTGGCAGTAGATTTTCACTTGATGGAAAAACTGTCAAATGCAAGCAGTACAAAGATGCAAAGTGGTGCAACTTTCATTTTGTAACTCGTGTGACCAAATAGACTATTCCAATGCGTTTGAATAGGTATGTTTATGCTAGGAATTTTCCTCTTTTTCATCGAAACACGCGGAATCACTTTGAGCTACGTTCAACCAGATCGATCCCTCAAGGGTCCAAAGTACAAAAGGGAAGCAAACTTTGTCAGGCTATTAATCAGAAACCATGATATTTACGAACTCTATGTCTGAGCCTATGGGATTGCGTTGAGACCCTCTACAATAACCTCTCTCAATTTTTTTTATCTCAGATTTTTTTCTTGTGGTGTCCAATTTTCACTTGATGGAAAAAGTGTCAAATTGAAGCAATGTAAAGTTGCAAAGTGGTGCAACGTTCGTTTTGCAATTCGTGTGACCAAACTAACTGCTCCAACGTGTCTTGATAGGTAGGTTTATGCAAGGCATAGTCCTCTTTTGCACCCAAACACACATAATTGATCTGAGCTACGTTCAACTGGCTTGATCCCTTATAATGACATGCAAAATAATGGAAAAGAGAAACATACACACGATAGTTGAGAAGTCCGAGTATTCCACTCAAAAAGCATATGATCATTGGTGTAGAGCACCTTGTTCCTCCATTTGATGAATCAGGTCTAGTTCAATGGTTTTAGTTATTATAATGTCAAATAAGGACATGATAGGCCATTTTGTAATCTTTCTTTTAGTTTTGAGTTAGTGTGGGGTCATTTGAGTCAATTATGTAAGTGAAAATAAGAAAATAGCATTTGTAAAGGCATTGGAAGAGATTACTAACACTGCCCCTGTTCAAAATTCAGAATTTACGCCTTAAAAGCAAGGCTAGACGAGGTGAAAAGAAGAAATTGCTTGAGAATAAGTTAGAATAGGTTGGAAATAGGGTGATGTTGTGGAGTTTGATGTGTTCAAATGGTCTGCAAGGAAAATGGAGGTCAAAATTATGTTATGGCATGATGCCCTAATTGGGAGTAGAGGGGTTTTGAATGAAAAAGAGAGGTTTGAGGGAGTAAAAGTGGGTAAAGTCAAGGGGCAACATAATTTGGTAAATGTTTCCCAATGGTGTTTTCCAATTGGAGAATTGATTGAGAGCGTGTTGCTTTGTTAAATAGACCTATTCGGGGGTATAGGACATCATTGAGTCCATTTATTATTTGTATTATAAATTATAACTTGCTTTCTCTCGAGTCCATTTCATAGACAAGAAATAATATTGCAAAAATTTGACATAAAAATCTTTCAACGTGTTTATATGGTGACACATCAAGAACATAACAATTCATTTTGCACTATCAGGATTATGCTATGAGAATGTTTAAAGACTATTGTAGATAAATGTTTGTATGATAATGTATCAAGAAGTTAACTACTTCATCTACTTTGAATATTATATTTTGCAAGTGTTATGAAGATTATGTATCCTTTGCTTAATTGAGTTGTTCCAATCAAAGGATTAAATATATTGGAATCTTTTTATGAATCATTTCATAGAATACCAACTGAAAATGTGTTTTTTTCTTTTAGGTATTTAGTTGTTTATCATCAATCAATTAATATTCAAGACAAACCATGAAGGACAACAATGATCAATTCTAGGGCTAACCAATTAATAAGTATACACGTGAATAAGTCAAGCATGTACATGTGAATAAGGGAAGCACAAATACTCAAAAACACGTAAGCCTTGAAGTATACACACAAATACATAGTATAAACAAATTAATGCAAAGTATATGCATGAATACAAGGTATACACATGAAAACATGTAAGTCACAAATTATCCATTGGAACACACGTAAGTTGTAAAGCATACACTTGAATACAAGTAACTCATATCTATTGAACCATCAATTTAGAATGCAAATATGGACACCATCGATAAAAAGATTTGTATTAACCAAATAGCCATGTAGGCATACATCAATATATGCCGATATAAGTATGAAATATAGGTACAAAATAGCCATATAGGCTTGCGAGAATTCCATATAGGCATACAATGTCAAATATATCCAATACAAAATATGTACAAAATTTCCATGTAGGCATACAACAAAGGGCTCTAGAATCAAAAGCCATTGCTCCCCATGCTCTGGAAATAAATTCTTTCCCTTTGCTTATCAATCATATGGCGATAGGTTTGTCACTCATTTGTGTTGCTCTCGAGGTGTGCTCCTACTGCTCCTAGTGTTTAGTTCATGGTGAAGTTTTAACTATTACAATAAGAAGTAAAGACATTAATATATAGAAATTACATTATAAAAAATGATATGTTTAACAAAATAATCACTTATCGCCATCTCATGATCTCTCTCCACTAGGGAAATATTCACACGCCCATGCTCAGGCGTGCTGAAGCCCTGTATAAACCATCCAAATAAACTACAAATAAATAATGGTTTGATTTTTCACTAACATCTATAACAATGAATGCAAATTGAAATTTACTAATTTGCCTCATACCTCCCCTATCAGAGCCATTGAGGATTGTATAGTAGATGAAACATTGATCTCCATTTCCCTCGTCACATTCAGAGGTGTTTCAACTTGCAACAACTGAAAATAAAACAACAAATTATTCAATCACAAAAACTACAATACCAATCCACGTCATGACTTACAATGTATGAGATAATGAACAAAATTTGGAGTACTTATTAAACTATATATTTTTGATTCTCATGCTTACTATTTTCCCTATCCATATCTTGTTCGAAAGGATGTGTTTTTAGGATTTTACCCATAGCAGCAAGCTGGTGAACCGTTTGATCAAATGCTTTCGTAGACATGTATGATAACTGTGGTGGCATAGAGAAGGCAATGAACTGTTTGAAAAATCCCCTCAAAGAAATGGGGTCTCATGGTGATGGAATGCCATTACAAACAAATGCACATCATGGCATTCCATCACGATAAGGCCACATTTCTTTCAGGATTTTTTTTGAAAAGTTCATTGCCTTCTCTATAGTATTATTGCTTACTATTATGCTTTGATAGATATTTTCCAAGCATCCATAGTTTGTTGTAAAGCACCTATTTTAGGCTTTTAGCCATAGCTGCAAGGAAGTGAGGGCGGGTGCATGAAGTTGGGTTACACTTTTGTGGCCAATTCCAAAAAAAAATTGAAAATGACGTAACACAAGCGCATTATAATGTGCTTGCGTTATGTCATTTTAAAAGAAAAAAAACAAGTGAAAGTGATTCATTTTTTGTTGCCTATTTTTTTGTTTTGTTCGTAGACAAAAACCCTCATTTTCGCACTCACGTTCTGGGCATGTGCAGGATCATGGTATGCCAAACAGGCCCTTAAGTGGCAAAAAATTCAAAAAAATCAGTGTTAGGCAACTTGATGTAAATATTTGAATAAGTTATCTATATTATTTCAAAAATATGTAAGAATAGAATTTATATAAAATTGAATGTAGTTTCTAAAATACTAGGTTTATTTAAAATAAATAAAATCTATTTGGTGAAAATTTGAAATTTTAATGCGAGTACTTAAATTTCAGGAAAAATAAGAAGTAGGTGTCATTGACCACCCTAACCATAATAAAATGATAATTTTTTTTGTAAGATTTTATATATAAGTAGAGGACTCATGTCGGATGTGATGCATATTTTTTGTATTTTTTCCATGTAAATAATTAATTATGAATTTTTTATTACAACTTTTAGAAAATATAAAAACCTGTAACCACCTTCGGGTCAAAATTCATGAAATTTAATTTTTCTTTTTTAATCCTATAGTATGTAAAGCATAGAATGTGGCATGTTTTGGATTCAAAAAATATAATACCGTTTGAAAGTTATAGATGTTTTTCAATCAGCCTATCGATCGGACTTTAGTTGTAATTCTAATAGAAAATGAATAATAATTATTTATTAAATTCAAATTAAATCATAATTTATATTTTTGGAAAGCTGAGAATCTCCTCTAAAAACCCTTTTCATTTCATTAATTTTGGGTGAAAAAAAAGTCATCAGCCACATACCCTACAAATATTGCCACTTTTTGGCATACCATGATCCTGCACATACCCTTCTAGGAGGAGGTATTCTACAAAATTCATCAACAACAGTTGCTTTTTCTTTGCAAAGATGGCGCTACGACGATGAAGAGGTGTGGGAGGTAAGTATTGTTTTCTATTTGTTTTGAATTTCTTAGTTTCAAGTTGATTTTATTTGTTTTAGGTTAGATTTGATTTTTTTTTTTAAAATTTGTAGGAGATGCAAATGATCTTGCAAATCCTCAAAATCCTCAATAAGAAGAGCAGGAAAATCCTCAACAATAAAATCCTCAACAAAATCAACCTCCCCCACCAATCACTCAACACCCTCCTGGCACTCAACAAAATTTGAGGAGTGAAATTGAGAACAATAAAAAACAAATTGAGGATTTTATCAGAAGGTTGAGTGATCCAAATGCTTCAACCATAGAAAGAATGACCCTAGCAAATTCATTGAAAGAGATGTTCAAAAATGTAGATTCAATTACCCAACAAATAACTGGATGGCAAGATAGGAGGCAGGCAGCTAGGGCATATTATGCAGATAAACTATCATATAAACAAGTAAAAGATTTAAAAATTACTAAAGGTGATTTGTGCTCTTTATTCACTGACCCTAGAATACATCAAAATATTAGCCTCAATGTGAAGAGGTTTCCTATTCATTGGTGCCACCACCAAGAGATTATGAACCATTTTTATGATAGGTGGTACTTGGTCTTTGATTACCCACCGCGCAACAATTGTAAAGTTCCCCAATATTTTCTTAGGAAACTATATAGTGAGTTCGTATTGAACCAAATCCCAAATTATTTTGATATGAGGGAGTTCCAGGGGAGAGGTGGGGGTCAGCTTAGGATAGGCTCGGTGCACAGCCGGATTCTACGTGGCAAGGGAGACAACCTCTCGCTAGGCCACCTCGTGAGCACATTGTTATGCCTGTCATTGTGAAGGAGAGTGCTGACACAAAGACATTGGAGGCGATCAACACTTTGACCCAAAGTGTCATCCATCATACTAGCCCTATTTTACAATACCATCCAGGGGAGTCTTTAGGTGGTGGCCTTTGAACCCATGTGTGTCAATCTTGCGGGGTGACTTGTTCATATGACCCCATCGACACTCGGGAGGATGCTACGCAGGATCCGTATGTTGCTACACAGGATCCATATGCATCTACGGGGATGGAGAGGATGGGTGACATTTTGTATGATGCATATGGCATTGATACTCTAGTAAAAGTCAGCATGTTCATTGAATTTAATTTATTAAATTTCAATTCTGAAATGCAAGATTAACTAATTTAGTTTTATTATTTTAGTAAAATTGCAGGGTCATAGTGTTGAGACTAGATACACCAGTCCTCCACCTACTTATTTCTGCAGTACACCTATCAGTGGGGTATGTAACTAGTAAACAATTATAAATTTATTACATGTTAATAGCATTTTTTACGAATGGTATTTTAATATGTGATTTTGGATGTTGAATAGGGTAATATTGGAGGTTTCAAGGAAACACCTCCTAGTGCCAGTGGATTTACTCAAACGTACATGGAGTTAATAGAATAAAGAGAACTTAACTAATGAATTATACTTAATATATTTGTGTAGTTTATATTCATATTGTTGGTTATGTTGCATTACACATCATTCAAACTCAAAGCATTACTTCAAATTCTATAACTAATAACTAGATGTTGATAGATGAAAAAATTTCAACTGTACAATATAGTTGTTTAGAAAGTCAACATAAGTAGGACGATGCAATCACTTCACATGGAGGCATGTGCTTGCAAAGGTGCACCAACACGACAAACTATGGATGCTTGGAAAAAATCTATGAAACCATAATAGTAAGCAATAGCATAGACAAGGAAGTTAGTAGTTTGAAAAAATGCCTCAAAGAAATGTGGTCTCATGTGGTGATGGAATTCCATTCCATCACCACATGAGACCACATTTCTTTGAGGAATTTCTTCAAACTTCTCACCACCTTTCCTATGATACCACATTTTTCATACATGTTCACCAAAGCATTTTATCAAACTACTCACTTCCTTGCAGTTGCTGCTATGGCTAAAAGCCTAAAACAGGTGCTTTCCAACAAACTATATGGATGTTTGGAAAATATCTATCAAAGCATAATAGTAAGCAATAATACCATAGAGAAGGAAATGAAATTTTTGAAAAAATGTCTGGAAGAAATGCGGTCTTATGGCGAGGGAATGCCATGACATGCATTTGTTTGTAATGGCATTCCATCACCACGAGACCCCATTTCTTTTGAGGCATTTTTTCAAATAGTTCACTGCCTTCTCTATGCCACCATAATTATCGTACATGTCTACGAAAGCATTTAATCAAATGGTTCAACGACTTGCTGCTATGGGTAAAAGCCTAAAAACATGTCCTTTCAAACAAGATATGGATAGGGAAAATAGTAAGCATGATAATCAGAAATATATAGTTTAATACTTGTACTCAATTTTTTTTTCATTAGATCTCATACATTATAAGTCATGACATGGATCACTATTGTAACTTTTTTGTGATTGAATAATTTTTTGTTTTATTTTCAGATGTTGGTGACAGAAACACCTCCAAATGTTACAAGGGCAATGGATATCGGTGTTTCATCCGCTATAGAATCCTCGATGGCTTTGATAGCGGAGGTTTGAAGAAAATTACTAAATTTCAATTTACATTCATTATTATAGATGTTAGTTCTAGTGAAAAATAAAACCATTATTGATTTGTAGTTTAATTCCTATTTGGATGGTTTATACAGGGCTTGAGCATGTCTCAGCATTGACATGCAAATATTTCCATCATGGAGAGTGATCGTGAGATGGTCGTAAGTGATTATTTTGTTAAATATATCATTTTTTATAATGTAATTTCTATATATTAATGTCTTTACTTCGTATTGTAATAGTTTAAACTTCACCAGGAGCTAAACTCTAGGAGGAGTAGTAGGAGCACTCCTCGAGCACAATAGAAACAAGTGATGGAATTATCGCCATCGGATTGCCAAACAAAGGGAAATAATTTATTTCCAAAGCATGGAGAGAAATGAATTTTGATTCCAGAGCCCTTTGTTGTATGCCTAGACATGACAATTTTGTACATATTTTTTATTGGATATATTTGACATTGTATGCCTATATGGCATTCTCGTAAGCCTATATGGCTATTTTGTAACTATATTTTATACTTATATTGACATATATTGATGTATGCATACATGACTATTTGGTTAATACAAATCTTTTTTATTGATGGTGTCCATATTTGCATTATAAATTCATGGTTCAATAGATATGAGTTATGTGTATTCAAGTGTATACTCTACAACTTACGTGTATACTTTTTGACTTACGTGTGTTCCAATGTATACTTTGTGACTTATGCATTTTCATGTGTATACCTTGTATTCGTGCATATACTTTGTATTAAGTTGTGTATACTATGTATTCATGTGTATACTTCAAGGCTTACATGTTTGTGACTACTTGTGCTTCCCTTATACATGTACATGCTTGACTTATTCATGTGTATACTTATTAATTGGTTAGCCCTAACATTGATCATTGTTTTCCTTCATGGTTTTTCTTGAATAAATTAATTGATTGATAGTAAACAACTAAGTATCTAAAAGAAAAAAACATGTTTTCAATTGGTATTCCATGAAATGATTGATAAAAAGATTCCAATTTATATTTAATCCTTTGATTGGAACAATTGAATTAAGAAAAGGATACATAATCTTCATGTAACACTTGTAAAGAATAATATTTAGAGTAGATGAAGTAGTCAACTTCTTAACACATTATCTATGTTATTGGGTTCTTCTATTTTAGCCTTGGTTCTGGTTTTGGTTTGCTTAGGTGGTGCAGGTCCTGGTTCAATTCGCCTATGGGTTCAACCAAGGTCCTTCATTTTTGGGTCTTTTTCACCCAAGTAGAACCCAAGAGAACCTAGGAAAAACCCAGATAGAACCCAGGAAAACCAAGACAAAACCCACGTGCCTAGGCATCCAAAAAAGTCTTTTTCTGACCATTTTTTGTTATGTTTTATGGAGTTTGACTTTGACCCACACCCAAGGGAACCCTAAAAGTGACGTCTAAATCACTTCAAACACCTTAACTACCTCATTCTTATTCATTTATTTTGCAAACAATAATTTTAATTCCAAGAGGCTGAGCTTTCATTTTTGCTTGCTAGATTGAAATCAGATTGTGACACAACTTTCTTTTTTCGAAAATTGTTTTGCATCATTGAACTGAGAATTTATCACACATCTATAGAGAAACAGAGGAATACTAAAAAATAAAATACATTAGACTTTTGTTCTCACTGACTTGATATACTCTCCAACATCTCTCTTCTCTCATGTGAAGAGTTAGAACTGCTTGGCCATGCCTTTGCATCATTCAGGAAGTTTTTCTCTTTTTGAGAATGTCAAAAGCATGGCTGCATGCAAATTAGGCAAAAGAATTTTCCTTTTAGATTAGCAATGCATGGAAGTTTCAAAAAGTATCCTTGATATTACAAAAAGATATGTGTTTATACCATAGAAGAAAAAATATTTTGGGGAAAAAATCGGCAAACCAAAAGTATAAGATTTTTTGAAAAAATTAGAAAAAATTAGATTTAAAAAAAAAGGTAAAAAAAGTAGAACAAGAGATAATTTTTTAAAAAAAAATTTAAAGGAATTTCCATAGTACATAGAGATATAGAGAGAAAATAAAATAAAGAGTTTAACTAATATATTGTAAAAAATAGATTTTTGTAGTTTATATTCATATCGTTGATTACATTGCATTGCACATCTTTCAAACTCAAAGCATTGCTTCACATTGCATAACTAATAGCTAGATGTTGATAGATGACAAATTTTCAATTACAATATAGTTTTTACAAAGTCAACCTAAGCAGTTATGCAATTACTTCACATTGCATAACTAATAACTAGGAGTAGCTGCCAATTGCATTTGCTTGTCATGGCATTCTATGAGACCCACATTTCTTTGAGGTATTTTTCAAATAGTTCACTACCTTTGTTATACTACCACATTTTTGATACATGTCTACCAAAGCATTTTTGTCAAATAGTTCACTTCCTTGTTGCTATGGCTAAAAGCCTAAACAAGTGCTTTCAACAAGCTATGGATGCTTGAAAAATCTATCAAAAGCATAATAGTAAGCACAGAGAATAGGCATGAAGAGACTTTTCAAGAAATGAGGGTCATGATGGAATTCCATGACAATCAAATAATTTGATTGTCATGGCATTCCATCACCATGAGACCTCATTTCTTTGCATTTTTTCAAAGAGTTCAACTTGTCTATGCTAACACATTTTTCATACATGTCTATCAAAGCAAGATCAAACAGTTCATTGCCTTGCTACTATGGCTAAAATCCCAAAACAGGTGCTTGAACAAGCTATGGATGCTTGGAAAAATCTATCATAGCATAATAGTACAATAAAAGACAAGGCAATGAATGTTTGAATGCTCAAAGGTCTCCTTGGTGATGAATGCCATGACAAGCAAATTATGGATTGTCATGGAATTCCATCACCATGGTAGATCTTTCTTCTTTGAGGAACTTTTAAACAAATTAACGCTTTGTCTATGCTACCACATTTTTCATACATGTTTACCAAAGCATTTTATCAAACAATCTACTTCCTTGTTGCTATGGCTAAAGCCTAAAATAGGTGCTTCCAAACAAGCTATGGATGCTTGGAAAAATCTATCAAAGCATAATAATACAATAGCATGACAAGGCAGAAACTGTTTGAAAAGTTTCAAAGAAATGTGGTCTCACGGTGATGGAATGCCATGACAATCATAGTAATTTTTTATTGTCATGGAATGCATGCCATTCCATCACCATGAAACCAATTTTGAGGCATTTTTCAAAACACCATCGCTTTTGTCTATGCTACCACATTTTCATACATGTCTACCAAAGCATTTATCAAACAACCATCGCTACTATGGCTAAAATCCTAAAAAGTACTTTCAACAAGCTATGGATGCTTGGAAAAAATCTATCAAAGCATAATAGTAAGCAACAAGCTATGGTCTCATGGTATTTTTTCATGCAAAAATCAGCGTGATTTTATTCACATTTTTTTGCAAGTTATAAAGACATTTTTTTTGGAAATTTATCTGTTTGAAATGGGAAAAAATCGTTGACCAAAAGGTCAAATATTTTTTCAAAAAATGTTGACCAAAAGGTCAAAGATTTTTTCAAAAAATCGTCTAGCCTGTAGATTTTTTAAAAATTGGGATTAATCAGGATTTTTTGTAGATTTCTACTTCTATGGTTTATACATTTCAATTGTGCAACCACCCTTTGGTTCTTTGAAAGAAAAATATGCCTATGCCATTGTTACACTGCAGAGGTGAACCAGATTTTGTATTATGGAGCTATATTAAGCTGCCACTTTGAAGACCAATGTAACAATGATACAAAAGAATATTTGAGACTACAAGAAGACATCAAAATGGCTAGTGTAAGTATTAACAAATTCTTATAATTTACGAATAATGGTTATAACTCTATTTAGTTGGCTTCTTTTTTCAAAATCATACAAATTGAACCCTAGCATCAACAGACTCTGTCTATCAAGTTACCACAATTCAAGTTTCAATGATGAATATTTATCCTGCATGTTTTAAATGACATTCAAGTTTATGGTGGTTTTGTTGTTTATATGATGATATTTGATATTCTAATCCTTATTCATGCTTCTAGGTTGCATAGATATATATTTTGTTTTTACATGTTTTTTGTACCAACGAACCCAAAACAAACTGAACTCCCCTCCAAATTTTTTTGGCTAAACCGACAAACCGAACCCCCAAAGCTGAACCTCAAAACCTATTCCAACACTCTTCATTCTTCCTGCACAAAATTAATTGACCACCAAATTATGTTGCCCCTTGACTTTACCCATGTTCACTCCCTCAAACCTCTCCTTTTCATTCAAAACCCTTGTTTTCCCAACTAGGGCATGCCATGCCATAACATAATTTTGACCTCCCCTGTCCTTGCAGACCTTTTGAACACGTCAAACTCCACAATCTCACCCTATTTCCAACCTATTCTAACTTATTTTCAAGCAATTTCTTCTTTTCACCTCTTCTAGTCTTTCTTTTAAGGGGCCTCAATTTTGAATTTTCAACAAGGGTAGGGTTAGTAATCTCTTCCAATGCCCTTACTAATGCTATTTTATTATTCCTACTCCCTATCCTACTTACATCAGACCCATATCACCGAGACACAGCCTGAACAATAGGTGGAATGGCCTATTTCAACATACTACACATAAACCCTTAAGGGGTCGATCCGGTTGAATGTAGCTCAGAGCGATTCTGCATGTTTGGGTGAGAAAGAAGACCATGCCTAGCATAAAAATACCTATTTAGACGCGTTGGAACAATTCTTTTGGTCACACGAGTTGTAGAACAAAAGTTGCACCACTTTGCAACTTTCCACTGCTTCCATTTGACACTTTTTCCATGAATTAAAAATTGGACACCATGGGAAAATCACTCCAAGATAACAAAAACTAAGAGAGGTTATTCTAGAGGGGCCCAACATGATCCCATAGGATCAGATGATAAGTTTCTAAGCGTCATGGTGTATAAGTAACCTCATGCTAAAATTTACAACTATTTTGCCCTTTGGACCCTTAAGGGATTGATCTGATTGAACATAGCTCAGAGTGATTCCGCATGTTTGGGTGCAAAAGAAGACCATGCATAGCGTAAGAAAGCCTATTCTGACATTTTGGAAGAGTTTGTTTGGTCACATGAGTTGTAGAACGAAAGTTGCACCACTTTGCAACTTTCCATTGCTTGCATTTGACACTTTTTCCATCAACTGAAAACTGGACACCATGGGAAAACCACTCAGAGATAACAAAAAATGAGAGAGGTTATTGTATATGGTCCCAACATGATCCAATAGGATCAAACAAGAAGTTTCTAAGCATCACGGTGTCTGAGTAACCTCATGTTGAAGTTTTTAGCCATTTTGCCCTTTAGACCCTTAAGGGATCGATTTGGTTGAACGTAGCTCGGAGTGATTCCGCGTGTTTGGGTGTGAAAGAGGACCATTACTAGCATATACATGCCTATTTGGATGCATTGGAACAGTCCATTTGATCACATGAGTTGCAGAACGAAAGTTTCACCACCTTGCAACTTTCCACTGCTTGCATTTGACACTTTTTCCATCCACTAAAAACTGGACACCACAGGAAAACCACTTTGAGATAATGAAAATTGAGAGAGGTTATTTTAGAGGGGCCAAACGAAATCCCATAGGATTAGACGAGAAGTTTCTAAGCATCACGGTGTCCGAGTAACCTCATGCTAAAGTTTGCAGCCATTTTTCCCTTTGGACCCTTAAGGGATCGATTCGGTTGAATGTAGCTCTAAGCGATTCCGCATGTTTGGATGCAAAAGAGGACCATTCCTAGCGTAAAAATTCCTATTTGGATGCGTTGGAACAATTTATTTGGTCAGACGAGTTGCAGAACGAAAGTTGCACCACCTTGCAACTTTCCACTACTTGCATTTGACACTTTTTCCATCAACTAAAAACTGGACACCACGGGCAAACCACTCCGAGATAATGAAAATTGAGAGATATTATTGTACAGGGACCCAACGCGATCCCATAGCATCAGACGAGAAGTTTCTAAGAGTCACGGTGTCCAAGTAACCTCATGCTGAAGTTTGCAATCATTTTGTCGTTTGGACCCTTAAGGGATCGATCTGGTTGATTGTAGCTCAGAGTGATTCCACATTTTTCGGTGTGAAAGAGGACCATGCCTAGCGTAAATATGCCTATTTTGACGTGTTGGAACAGTCCATTTGGTCACACGAGTTGCAAAACAAAAGTTGCACCACCTTGCAACTTTCCACTGATTGCATTTGACACTTTTTCCATCAACTGAAAACTGGACACCATGGCAAAACCACTCTGAGATAACAAAAACTGAGAGAGGTTATTTTAGAGGGGCCCAACATGATCCCATAGGATCAGACGAAAAGTTTCTAAGCATTACGGTGTTTGAGTAACCTCATATTGAAGTTTGCAACCATTTTGCCCTTTGGACCCTTAAGGGATCGATCCGGTTGAACGTAGCTCAGAGTGATTCTGTGTGTTTGGGTGCAAAAGAGGACCATGCATAGCGTAAAAATACGTATTCGGATGCATTGGAATAATCCATTTGGTCACACAAGTTGCAGAACGAAAGTTGGACCACTTTGCAACTTTCCACTACTTGCATTTGACACTTTTTTCCATCAACTAAAAACTGGAAACCACGAGAAAACCACTCCGAGATAACAAAAACTGAGAGAGGTTATTGTAGATGGCCACAACATGATCCTATAGGTTCAAACAAATATTTCATAAGCACCATGGTATTTGAGTAATACCCCATCAAAGATTGCTACCCTTTTGCACTTTGGGATTTGATGTTTCATTGAATTGTACGGTTCCATACAGGGTGATTGTGCATTGTTTTCAATGAAATTTTCTAGGAAATAGACTTAACTCCATTTTAGTTTTGGTTTGGTTGGATTTCAAGTGATTTTGTGCATTTTAGAAGCCAATTACTGAGAGTCATTTTGTATACCCTGTTTTGAGGGTTTTGAGTGCATAAAAATGTCATATTAAGCCTTTCACCCATTGCATGCTTCTATAACTCGATGGAAAGGCTTAGTTATGGTTGTAAAGCATGTATGCATAGTTTTTTGTGCAAGGGAGGTGAATAGAGGGTTTTTAGGTGATGCCCTGGATGTTAAATGGTGCATTTTTTAGTGGAAAATGTTGGTTTACTGCTAGGGTTTGAAGAAATATTTGGGGGCAGCGATATCTCTTGAAATTTTAAGGTTTTCTAGACCTTTTTGAATGTGTTTTAGGCTTTGGTTGGCTGTGGGAAGTTTCGAGTATGGGTTTTCAACAAACCCTTGCCTAACTTATAGTCTCCAAATCTCATCAAATGGGCTTATCTTTTGGAGAAGGTCATCCAATGGCCAACCAAACATCAATCAAGCTTTAACATAGACCCTAAGAAAAATTCCCAAGAGATCATACCATGTTTCTTTGTACCATCATTAAGATCCAATAGGCCACCTTGCATAAAGGCAACTAAATTAGCCCTATTTACAAAGAGACGACCTTTTAAACACTAGATCTTCACTCAAACTCCTGAAACAACAATATGTTATGTGTCAAAACCTCCAATTCCATGATTTTTTTCTAGGTCCAAGACCTCTACACCCCTAATACACCAAACCCTCTATTTCAAGCAAAATACTTGGGGTTTTAATGAAACTCCTATCTCCCACACCTACCATACCCAAACAAAGCACCAAACAAACTTACCAGACCTTGCACATGGTGAATAGTACATTACATGGATAGTCCTTCCCACATTTTGTCAAAACAACACTTGAAACCCTTATTTTCATCATGAAAATACCCTGCTGCAGCCTTAGAACATCATCCCAAACACCCAACCTTGACTCCATAACATTATAATTAGGCTAGGAATTTATTTTACAAGTTAGAGGACCCATTCCACAAGTTATAGTAGGCAAAAAAAGTGGAATGGGTTGAATTACATCATGAAACCCTTCAACCCAAGAACATTGTGAAAGTAGGTAGCAACAGTAAAAAAAAGATAACTTTCTTGCCCCTCCTAAAGTGTGGACCACATCCATTACCTCCACATAAAAATTGAAATCCTTGGTCTTCTTGATTCCCATGCCTTGATATGGTTATGCAAATTAAAATGAAGCAAAGTAATCATCTCCTTCTCCATTGGCTGGAGGAATATCAAAATCCAATATGGTTGGTCTCTAGAGTTCCAGTCATCTTTATTCCTCTTCCACCAAATGCTTCAACAAATTTTTAATCTTTATGTGGAAGCATTCCCAAGAATTCCCATAATTCATATGAATCAGTGCCCCTAATTCTTTTCCGCCTTGAAATGACTTTTGATAAAGTTTTTCTACTAATTCCCATTTGTTCACTTGTCTTTTTAATGAGACGAGATCTCTTTGTTCGATAGCTTACCAAAGTCGATGTAATGACATGTCAAGTGACATTACTATCCTTTGAGTGTGAGGTCTTACCCACACTCTCATAAGCATCCATTAGATTCTTCACAATAGTGTTTTCACTTGATGCATTCAATGTTCTCAACCCAAGAGTCTTCATGATGTTTCTGTAGTTTAAACCCCGCATCATTTGAACAAATAGTTGACATCTTGCAGTTTCATTTAGCCTTTCAAAGAAAATTTTCCAAATATTATCAGCATATCTTCTACAAGTACATTCTAGAATCTTACCTTCCATGTGCTGCAAAATATCCTCATCAATATCAATCAAAAACTTTGGCTTTCTACGCAAAATTCTAGGTGGTGTTCTCTTAGGTACATACATCTCAACATTAGCAATTTCATTAATGTTTAATTGAGGTGGGCTAGATTGCGTACCTTCGATCGAGGGTGGAATAAAATACATACCTTGAGGTTCATGTGGGGATGATGTCATACCTTTTTCATCAATTCCGTGTGATGATGTACTCTCAACTTCAGATGTGGTGGATGGTGTCCAACCATACTCACTTGTGGTAGATGGTGTCCCTCCATATTTGCTTGTGCTTAATGGTGTCCCTTCATATTCACTTGCAGTAGAGGGTGTGTCTCCAACTACGGTATCTTCATCTCCACTATCACGACTCTTTCGCATTCGTGCTCTTTGTGCTGCCAATTTCTTTTCTCTTTTTGACCGTTGAGGTTCCTCTTCAACTGGCTTGTTTTCGTCAATCGTTCCCAATTTCTGCTTTTCATGATATTCCCTCATCCATTTTTTCTCTTTATCTCTGAAGGCTTCGAGCTGATCATCTATTAGTTTTTTCCCTTTAATAGTCTATTTCTTTGGCATGACAAATAATTTTACCTGTGCAAAAAGTGCTAAGTCAAGTCAAATTAACTAATAGTGAAGGGTTGTAAAAGTCTATTAAAGAGGGAGACCAATGATCACCTCTTTCAAATATTAGTTTTCAAAGTTGAAGTGGTTTTTTTTAAGAGGGAAACATTATAAAAGGCCATGATAAACTTGAATGGAGGATGATCCTTGGATTGGGCGTCAACCAAATGAGGAAATTTTGAGTTTTCCTTAACAAAATTGAGCTTTTGGTGACTGAAATTGAGTTTTTGAGTTGGGCAGCATTATTTTATGTTTTATTGAGCATGAGTAGGATATTTTAGGCTTGTTTCAACAGTTGTCAAGTTTTAAAGTGTTTGGAAAGTGCCACTTTCAATAAAACATAGGGTTTTTAAGCCTAGGGAGATGGTTTTATGGTTTGGGTGGTAAATGATTGAATCTCTACAATCTAATGCTATAATTTGAATTTTTGATAGATATAAAGTGCTTCACCAAGGTTTTAGAAGATTTGGACTAGTTTTGAAGGTGGTCCCTTTGTAAAAGTGGGCTAATTTGGGCCCTTAAAAGCATAGAAAACCTGATAATTTGCACAGTTTGGTACAAAACAAGCATTGGTGATTGTTGGATATGTTGAAAGGCTCTATAATGGGTAAAATAAAGGTGTCTAAATGTTCCTAGGTTTGTATAACAACAAATTTTCATAATGAAGCTTATTAAGCAAACCATTGCTAATACTAGTACTTTTAGGCTTAATGAAGGTTTGGTGGTTAAGGGTGGTTATGGGCGTTGAAGGAAGTTGGGACTCTTGATTTGAAAATGTATAAAAACATCATACAAGCCTGAATAAAGGGTTCAATGAATTGATTTTGAGGATTTGGTGCTCTACTCAATGCCTCAACTGTGGAGTTTCAAGTATTTTTTCTGTGTTGGGTGGGTGCATGGAGATGGGTAGCCAATTTACGGCCACTTTCAAAAAAAAGTTTTGAAAAGTGATTATGCAAGCATGTTATGGCTTGGTGTGCTGAGCCTGAGGCTTGGCACAACAAGCTCATAACGTGAGTGTGTTATAATGTGCTCATGTTATGACATGTTAAAATAAAATAAAAAAGTGAAAGTCATTCATTCTGCATTTCAACTTTTTTTTGTTGTGCCCGTAGCCAAAACCCCCATTTTTCAAGCTTGAGTTCTAGGAGGATAAATTGTGAAAAAATCTTCACCAAGGGTTGCTATTTCTTCACAAGGATGGTGCTACGGCGAGGAGGAGGTGTGAGAGGTAAGGATTGTTTACTTTTTGTTTTGAATTTTTTAGTTTTAGGTTGAATTTGTTAGTTTTAGATTTTATTTGATATATATTTTTTTGAATTTGTAGGAGATGTAAATCAACCTGCAAACCCTCAAAATCCTCAACAAGAATATCAACCAAATCCTCAAGAACAAAATCAACCACAACAACAACCTCCTCCACCAATCACTCAACACCCTCCTGGCACTCAACAAAATTTGATGAGTGAAATTGAGAACAAAAAAAAGAAAATTGAGGATTTAATTAGTAGGTTGAGTGATCCAAATGGTTCAACCACAGAAAGAATGACCCTAACAAGTTCATTGAAAGATATGTTAAAAAATTTAGATTCAATTAGTAAACAAATAACTAGATGGCACAATAGGAGGTAGGCAACTAGGGCTTATTATGTTGATAAACTATCATATAGAGATGTGAAGGATTTAAAAATTACAAAAGGTGATTTGTGCTCATTATTCACTGACCCACGCACAAATCAAAATCTTACCCTCAATGGGAAGAGGTTTCATATTCATTGGTGCCACCACCAACAAATTAGGAACTATTTTTATGATAGGTGGTACATGGTCTTTGATTACCCACCATGCAAGAATTGTGAAGTCCTGCAGTATTTCCTCAAAAAACTATACAGTGAGTTCATATTGAACAAAATTACAAATTATTTTGATATGAGGGACTTCCAGGGGAGAGGTGGGGGGTCGGCTCAGAATAGACCTGGTGCACAACCGGATCCTATGCGTTAAGGGAGACGAGCTCTCGCTAGGCCGCCTCATGAGCACGTTGTTATGTCTTCTATCGCGAAGGAGAGTGCCAACGTAGAGACATTGCAAGTGATCAGCACTTTGAACTAGAGTGTCATCCATCATACTAGCCCTATTCTACAACACCATCCAAGGGAGTCTTCGAGTGGTGGCCTTTGAACCCATGTGTGTCAATTTTGCAGGGCAACTTGTTCATATGACCCCACCGACACTCAGGAGGCTGGTACGCAAGATCCATCTACATCTATGGAGATGGAGAGGGAAATTGACATTTTGTATGAGGCATATGACATTGATAGTCAGGTAAAAGTTAGCATGTTCATTGAATTTAATTTATTAAATTTCAATTTTGAAATGCAAGATTAACTAATTTAGTTTTATGATTTAATAAAATTGCAGGGTCACAGTGTTGAGACTGGATACACCGGCCCTCCACCTACTTATTTATGTAGTACACCTATCGGTGGGGTATGTAACTAGTAAACAATTATAAATTTATTACATGTTAATAGCATTGTTTAATGAATGGTATTTTAATATCTGATTTTGGATGTTGAATAGGTTAATATTGGAGGTTTCCAGGAAACACCTCCCAGTGCTAGTGGATTTACTCAAACCTACACATAGGTAATAGAATAAAGAGTTTAACTAATGAATTATACTTAATAGATTTGTGTAGTTTATATTCATATCGTTGATTACGTTGCATTGCACATCATTCAAACTCAAAGTATTACTTCACATTCCATAACTAATAACTAGATGTTGATAGATGACAAAATTTAAACTACAATATAGTTGTTTAGAAAGTCAACATAAGTAGTGATGCAATTAATTCACCATGAGATCACATTTCTTCGAGGCATTTCTTCAAACAACTCACCACCTTTTCTGCGATACCACATTTTCCATACATGTGTACCAAAGCATTTTATCAAACTACTCGTGTATAACCTAAACATTGAACATTATCCCTCAACACTATAATTGAACCCTAAATTGGTCATTAATTCAACCTTATACTCTAAACCCTAAACCCTAAACCCTTAATCCTAAACACAATACCATTAGCCCTATACCCAATATTCTAAACCCTAATCCCTAACCCTCTACACTTAACCATATACCCTCAACATTGAACACTATCCCTCAACCCTATAATTTAAACCTTAAACCCTACACCCTCAACTCTCATCCCTATACCCTATACCCTCAACCTTATACCCTGAACCCTAAACATTATCCCTCAACTCTATACCCTCAACCCTATACTTAAACCCTACACTCTCAAACCTTAACCCTATACCTTATAACCTCAACCCTATACCCTAAACCCTATACCCAATATCATAAGCCCTATTCCCTATACTCTATACACTTAACCTTTACCCTCAACCCTAAACATTATCCCTCAACTATAAACCCACAACCCTCAACCCAAACATAAACCCTAAACCCTACATTCAACCTTGTGCCCTAAACGCTAAACCCTAAACGAAATAACCTCAACCATCTACCTAATATAGTGTAGTAAAATAGATACCCTTGCATTTTCACACATGTTTGGGCCCACCTTGCTTTGGTTATGCTTCTTTATGGCGTAATTGGTCCTAGTTTGCATTTACAAGCCCTATGAATTACATATTTTTCTGGCTATTCCAGACATTCTCCAATGCAAAAATGATAATTTAATGATTTCATCCGTTTGTCCTTGATTTTTGGGTTGGTACTAAAACACCACCTAGGGCATCTTTGACCCCAAAGGTCTTGGGACCCTGATTTTGAGGCATCTTAATTGGGCCCCTTTTCGGTGTATGTGCCCCAAGTTTCATGACTTGGGACTAAGATGCCACCTAGGGCATCCTAGCCCTCCTTGAGTTATTTTTGGGATTTAATTTCGAATTCTGGCAGGATTTAGCCTCCTTTATTTAATGAATTCATATGTCATCTTGGTGTGATGTAATTTTAGGATATTAAGAATAAGTATAAATACAAGGTTCCTTCTCTCATTTTTCAACCCAACAAACTAACAAGCAATCTAAGCATCCAAGAATTCAAGCATTCAAGAGAATTCTATGAAGCATTTGGAGCCATTTCAAGATTCAAGCATCATGTCAAAGAGTTTCTTGCATCATGTGTGTTGTGCTAACATTTGTGATGTAGGTTTTTGATTCAAGCAAGCAATTCAAGATGATTCCTTTGGTTCAAGATCCATATCCATTGCAGCCATTTCACACAAGTTTGTAGACTTTACAAGGGTTTGTTAGGTTATAGCATTGCATGTTGTTCATTCACCATTTCCTTCATTATTCTATTTCATTTCAAGGTTTAATTACCAACAAGGGGTTTGACCAAGGAAAACCCTCATTCATTAATAAACAACAAGTTTTTCCCTTCTTGCATATTTGTGATTGCAGATTTAGGTTGAAGTCTTGAAGATCATTTGGAGTGAAAGATTACAAAGTTGCAAAGTTGCATTACAAAGTTGTCATCTTCACAGAAACTCACCTACAGGATGAATCTGAAAGTTTCAGAACTTGAGATCAGAGGAGAAGCAAGTGCAAACCTTGGAGCTTAGGATCACATTAAGAGTTTTTAGAAATTCAAAATAGGACTAATATGCCACCTTAGGCGTTTTAATCCTCCCAACCATATTTTTTAGAAATTCCTTTAGATCCGGTTTCGACATCCGAAGATTCTACACATTTGCCTCAAAAAATAGTAGCGGGACTAAGACAACAGTAAAAGCGTCTTTTCCTCCCTGACATATTTGGACAACTTCTTTGCATTTTTAGAATCCTCACAACATCTCCAAACTTCCCAGGTACACACATCCTATCTCCCTATTGCATTATTTCATTATTTGCATCTCTCATTTAGCTTGCATAACTAGTTTTGTAGGTTGAATGTTCATTTGTCTTTTCCAAGCATTTGCTTGGTGGTGAACCCCTTAAAGCTAAAAAAGCCCCCTCCTAGGTCCTCCTCATTGAGAATTGACTCACCTTGTGAGGTTGTTAGTCAATCCAATTAGGATTCCTAGGACATCCTTGAATGATTAATTGGAGAAAGAGTGATATTCTATATCCATTTTTTTCCTATTAATCACTTAATATCATAAACCCCAATCCTTATACTCTATACACTTAACCCTATACCCTGAACCTTGAACACTATCGCTCAATCCTCAACCCTATACCTTAAACCCTAAACCCTACACCCTCAACCCTCATCCCTATACCCTATACCCTCAACCTTATAACCTAAACCTTGAACATTATCCCTCAACCCTATACTTAAACCCTAAACCCTAAATCCTCAATCCTAAAACCAATACCCTCAACCCTGTATACTTAACCTTATACCCCCATCCTTGAACACTATCCCTTAACCCTCAACCCTATACCTGAACCGTATAACATATGAGGAAAAGGGACTCACAATACAAGAAAGGGGTCCTAATCCTAAATTTTATTTTATTGGGGATGGTTCATTCAAGGAAACCTAGGATCACAAATTGAATTGGCTATCAACACAGAGGTGAGTCAACTCATAACAAGGGATACCTAGGAAGATTCCTTAGGCTTTGAAGGGTTCACCGCCAAGCAAAATATTGGAAAAGACAACTTGACATTCAACTCACAAAACCTAGTAATGCAAGCCAAATAATGAGTGCAAATGAAAAAAATTAAGTAACAAGTTAGGATGTATGTACCTGGGAAGTTTGGAAAAGTGATAAGGATTCTGGAAATGCAAAAATACTGTCAAAATATGTTGAGGAGGACTAAGACACCCTTATTGTTGTCTTAGTCCCATTGTTGTTTTTCAGGGCAAACACAAAATCTTCAAATGTAAGAATGGGATATGAAGGAATCTCTGAAAAATACTTCTAAGAGGACTAAGATTCCCTTATTGTTGTCTTAGTCCCAATCTGAATTCCTATAATTTTTGAAAGTGATCTTGAGGCTCAATGTCTACACTTTCTTCTTCTCAGATATCAGGTCTTGAAACTTCCAGATCTGGCTTGTAGGTGACTTTCCATGAAGATGAAAACTTTGTAATGCAAATTTTCTCTTCAAATGATCTTCAAGTCTTCAACCTAAATCTGTAAACAAAAACACACAAGAGAAGAAAATCTTGTTGATTTTTAGTAAATGGGGGTTTGCCTTGGTCAAACCCCTTGTTGGTAATTAAACCTTGGAATGCAATGAAATAATGAGGGGAAATGATGAATGAACAAAGTGCTATGTTGCAACTCACCAAACCCTTATCATGAAATCTACAAACTTGTGTGAAGTGGCTAGCTTGAATGTAGATCTTGAATTTAATGAATGCTTGATAGATCTTGACTTGAATTGCTTTCTTGAATCAAAAGCCTACATCACAAATGTTAGCTCAAAAAAACACATGATCTGGAAGAATATCTTTGACTTGATGCTTGAATCTTGATGATGGCTCCAAATGCCTCATGAATTGATCTTGAATACTCTTGTGAACTCAAACTTGCTATCAGGAATGCTCTCACAAAAGTCTTAGGTCGCTTGTAAACTTCCTTCTCTAGAAAATGAGTGAGAGAACCTTGTATTTATACTTATCCATGCTTAATATCCTAAAATTACACCACAACAAGATGACATATGAATTCATTAGTTAAAGGAGGCTAAATCCCGCCAAGATTTGAAATTAAATCCTAAAAATAATTTAATGGGGACTAAGATGCCCTAGATGGCATCTTAGTCTTGAGGCTTGAACCTTTGGGCACAGACTCCAAAAAGGGTGCCTTCTAAGGTACATTTGAAAATAGGGTCCCAAGACCTTTGGAGGACAAAGACATCCTAGGTAGTGTCTTAGTCCCAGTACCAAAATCAAGGACACACTGCTAAAATCAGTAAATTATCCTTTATCCTTTGATGTTTATCAGGATTAGTCATAAAAAGATATAATTTATTGGGCTTGTGGATGAAAAATAGGACCAATTAAGGCATAAATAATGATAAATAAAGCAAGGCGGGCCCAAACAAATGTGAAAATTCCAACGTATGCATTTTCCTACACTACAATACCTTAAACCCTAAACCCTACACCCTCAACCCTCATCCCTATACCCTATATCCTCAACCTTATACCCTAAACTCTAAACATTGTCCCTCAACTCTATACCCTCAACCCTATACTTAGACCCTAAACCCTAAACTCTCAACCCTTAATCCTTAACCCTATACCTTATACCCTCAACCCTATACCCTAAACCCTATACCCAATATCCTAAATTATAATCCCTATACCCTATACACTTAACCCTATACCCTTAACCCTATACCTTAAACCCTACACCCTCAACCCTCATCCCTATATTCTACAACCTCAACCCTCATCCCTATACCCTACACCCTCCACCCTCATCCCTATACCCTAAACCCTATACCCAATATCCTAAATGTTAATCCCTATGCCCTATACACTTAACCCTATACCCTCAACCCTATACCTTAAACCCTAAAACCTACACCCTAAACCCTCATCCCTATACCCTACAACCGCATCCCTCATCCCTACACCCTCCACTATCATCCATATACCCTACACTAACACCCTCATCCATATACCCTACACCAACACCCTCATCCATATACCCTAAACCCTCAACCTTATACCCTAAACCCAAAACATTGTCCCTTAGCACTATACATAAATGTTAAACCCTACATTGTCAACCCTTAACCCCATACCTTATACCCTAAACCATATACCCAATATACTAAACCCTAATACCTATACCCTATACACTTAACCTTATACCCTCGACCCTAAACATTATCCCTCAACCTAAAACCAAAAATCTTATACTTAAACCCTAATCCCAATACCCAATATCCTAAACCCTAATACTTATACCCTATACACTTAACCTTATACCCTAAACCCTGAGAACTATCTCTCAACCCTAAACCCTATACCTTAAACCATAAAACCTACACCCTCATCCATGTACCATACACCCTTAATTTCTTATATCCTAAACCTTGAACATTATCCCTCAACCCTACACCATCAACTATAGACCCTCAACACTATAACCTCGACCCTATACCCTCAACTCTATACCCAATATCCTAAACAAAAATCCCTATACCCTATACACTTAACCCTATACCCTAAACCCTAAACACTATCCCTTAACCTTATACCTTAAATCCTAAACCCTACACCCTAAATCCTCATCCATTACCATATACCCTAAACCTTATACCCAATATCCTGAACACTGATCCCCATACACTATACACTTAACCCTATACCTTAAACCCTAATTATTACACCCTCAACCCTCATAGGGGGAGAGAGAAAGAGGGGAGGAAGGGAGAGAGAAGGAGATGATAATATAGAGGGAAGCAGAGAGAGAGAGATATAGGAAGACATACAAATAGATAGAGACAAAGACAAAGACAAAGATAGAGACAGAGATAGAGACAGAGACAAAGATAGATAGAGAGAGAGAGAGAGAGATAGAGAGACAAAGAGACAAAGAGACAAAAAGACAGAGACATAGACAAAGATAGAGATAGATAGAGACAAAGGCAGAGACACAAACATAGACAAAGAGAGATAGAGAGATAGAGAGAGACAAAGACAAAAGTCAGAGATATAGAGACAGAGACAGAGAGAAAGAGATAGAGACATATAGAGAGATGGAGAGATAAAGAGAGATAGAGACAAAGAGATAGAGACAAATAGAGAGATAGAGAGATAATGATATAAAAAGATAGATAGATAGAGAGACAGAGACATAGAGACATAGAAAGATAGAAAAATAGACAAAAAAATAGATGGATAGATAGGCAGATAAATAGAGGGAGACATACAGACAAATAGATAGACAAACAAAGAAAGATAGATAGATAGAGAGATAGAGAGAGATAGAGAGAGACACACAAAGAGAGTGATGGAGGGAGAGGTAGGTGGAGAGAAGGAAAAGGGAGATAAAGATAAGTAGAGAGGGAAGGATAGGTAGAGAGAGGAGAGATAGAGAGTAGATAAGGAAGGAGAGAGGGAGGGAGAGGTATGGAGTGAGAGAGAGGGAGGTGACAGAAAGGTGAGGTAGAGAACAATAAAGAGTGTTGTAGGGAGTGATGGAGGGAGAGGCAGGTAGAGAGCCTGGATAGGTGAGATAGAGATAAGAAGAGATAAAGATAGAGATAAAGATAGAGACATAGACAAATAGAGACAGATAGAGACATAGAGAGAGAGAGAGGAAGAGACATAGACAAAGACAAAGAAAAGATAGACAAAGAGATAGAAAAAGATAGAGACAAACCAAGACAGAGACAAATAGAAAGAGATACAGAGAGACAAATAGAGATAGAGAGATAGAGAGACACAGAGATAGACAGAGATAAAGACATAGAGACAGAGACAAAGACAAAGATAGAGACAGAGATAGAGACATACCGAGAGATAGAGAGATAGAGAGAGATATAGAGATAGAGACAGAGAGATAGAGAGACAAAGACAAAGAGACAAAGAGAAAAATATATATAGAGATAGATAGAGAGAGAGAGAGAGATAAAGATAGAAAACCAAATAGATGGATAGACAGACAAATAAACAAAGGGAGACAAACAGATAGATAGATAGACATAAATAGATAGACAAACAAATAGAGAGATATAGAGAGACAAAGAGATAGATAGATAGATAGATAGAGAGAGAGAGGTGAGATAGAGAGAGATAGAGAGAGACACACAAAGAGAGTGATGGAGGGAGAGGTAGGTGGAGAGAGGGAAAGGGGAGATAAAGATAAGTAGAGAGGGAAGGAGAGGTAGAGAGAGGAGAGATAGAGAGTAGATAAGGAAGGAGAGAGGGAGGGAGAGGTATAGATCAAGAGAGAGGGAGGTGACAGAAAGGTGAGATAAAGAACAATAAAGAGTGTTGTAGGGAGTGATGGAGGGAGAGGAAAGTATAGAGAGATAGGTGAGATAGAGATAAGCAGAGAGAGAGAGAGGAGGAGGAGGAAGGGAGAAGTAAAAGGGATAGGTGAGATAAAGATAAGTAGAGAGAATGATGAGAGAGAGAGGAGGGAGGGTGGGAGGGTGCGAGAGAGAGGGGAGGAAGGGAGAGGTAAAAAGGGATAGGTGAGATAAAGATAAGTAGAGAGAGAATAGTGAGATAGAGAGGAGAGAGAGAGAAAGAGGGGGATGGAGGAGGGAAAAAGAGAGGTAGAGGGAGGGAGAGGAGAGATAGAGAGTAGATAAGGGATGAGGTAGGGAGGAATACATAGGCAAGACAAGAAGAGAGAAAGAGAGATAAATAAACAAATAGATAGATAGAGAGAGAGATGGGGGGAGAGGTAGATAGAGAGAGGGAGAGGGGAGATAAGGATAATTAGAGAGGGGAGGAGAGGTAGAGAGCGATAGAGAGAAGTAGAGAGGGAATGAGGGAGGGAGAGAGGTGAGATAGAGAGTGGTAGGGAGTGATGGATGGAGAGGTAGGTAGAGAGGGAAGGAGAGGGAGAGGTATGTAGGGAGAGAGTGGGAGGTGAGAGAGAGGTGAGATAGAGAGCAATAGAGAGAGAGTGGTGGGAAAAGAGGGAGATGGAAGATATAGAGAAGAAGAGAGGGAGGGAGAGGTAGGGAGGGAGAGATAGGTGAGATAGAGAGAAATAAAGAGAGTGATGGAGGGAGAGGTAGGTAGAGAGAGAGAGAGGGAGATAAAGATAAGTAGAGAGGGAAGGAGAGGTAGAGAGAGGAGAGATAGAGAGAAGTAGAGAGGGAATGAGGGAGAGGTGGGAGGATGAGAGAGGTGTAGAGAGAGAGTGGTAGGGTGTGATGGATGCAGAGGTAGGTAGAGAGAGGTATTGGGAGATAGAGAGTAGATAAGGAAGAAGAGAGGGAGGGAGAAGTATGAGGGAGAAAGAGGGAGATGAGAAAGAGGTGAGATAGAGAGCAATAGAGAGTGGTAGGGAGTGATGGAGGGAGAGGTAGGTAGAGAGGGAGAGGGGAGATAGAGAGAAGTAGAGAGGGAAGGACGGAGGGAGAGAGAGAGAGAGAGGTACTCCTTGAGCTCAATGGAGAGTCAGATAAAGGGATGGAGATAGTGAGAGATAGGTCTAGAGTGTAAGGGATAAATAATGAGTGAGATAGATAGAGAGAGAGATAAATGATACAACTTGTGGATTATGAAAATTTGACCTCTTGATTAGGGTGAGTGTAGGATCATTGGGGTTCAAAAAGTGGCGATATGACAAAAAAGTGGCTGATGATTTTCTTTTTATACAAATTTGATGAAACAAAAAGGGTTTGTTGAGGAAATTGTCAACTTTTTGCCAATATATAAGATATTCCTTATTTGGAATTAAATAGATAATTATTATTGATTTTCTACATGCATTGTGACTAAAGTCCTTATTGAGATTGATAGGTTGATTGAAAAACATATATAATTCTAAAATGATTTAACATTTTTGAATCTAAAAGATGCAATACATTTTATGCTTCCCATACTGTAGGATAAAAAAAAGAAAAAAAGAATTTCATGAATTTTTGACCAAGTTTTGGTGGTTAGACAAACAAGTTTTAATACTTTTAAAAAGTTTTAATAAAAAATTCATAACTAATTGTTTACTTGGAAAAAAAATAGAAAAAAAATATGGCACATCCATGCATGTGTCCTCTACTATATTGAAAGTTTCAAAAATAAATATATTTTTCTTGTACTTAGGTTGGTCAGACATACACCCGTTTTTTTATTTTTTCCTGAAAATTTAATACTATTGCATTGAAATTTCAAAATTTCACCAAATAGATTTACTTTTTTCTAAAAAAGGACTAGTATCTTATAAACTATATTCAATTTTCTACAAATTTTGTTCTTACATATTTTTCAAATTATGTTAATAACTTATTCAAATTTTTATGTCAAGTTGTCTAACTCTATTTTTCTAAATTTTATTGCCACTTAAAGGTAGAGTTTGAACCCCCATGATCTTGCACTGATCCATTACTAAAATTTAATATGTTGATTACTAAAATTTGACTAAGTCTGAAAAATTATAAGATCTTCCAAAAACTAGAATTTGCATTATAACTCCTAGATATCTGAAACCTCTCTCAAACATCTTGAAACTATATACATGAAATATAACTTAAAGTATAAGAAAGTAAATTCCCATATCTAAATGTTTATTTCATGTACATATAGTTTCCATGAAAGATAACAAGAAGAAAGAGAAAAAGAAAGGGAAAAAATTCAATGCAAACCAAACCATGAGCACTTTATAATGCACTTGTGTTTTGTCAATGCATTCACAAAACACAAGCACATTATAATGCACTTGTGTTTTGTCAATGCATTCACAAAACACAAGCACATTATAATGCACTTGTGTTTTGTCAATGCACTTAAATAATGCGAGTGCGTTATAGCACGCTCGCGTTTTGTCAATGCATTCACAAAACAAAAACACGCTACAATGTGCTCGTGTTTTGTCAATGCATTCAAATAACACAAGTGTGTTATAACATGCTTGCATTTTTCCCTACTTTGGGAATCTCCAAGCCTTTGGCTTGAATTTTCTTTGGATTTCCAACACAAAGGCTCAGACTGCCTTTCCAATGCCCAAAAATGTGTTTTTGCATATTCTACAAAATTTCACATAATCTCGTTTGTGCTAACCATCAAATTTGCATGTGTTTCAAGTTCGAGTAAAATAAACACCTGGGTAATGTTAAGATCTCTCTTAGCTATATAACGATGTAATTTTTTTCACATTTTGACTATGTTAAGGCTTTCGTCTTTAATTTCTTTTGTTGGTGTATCCATTTTTTGTAAGAAAAAAAGGTTTGACCATATTTTTTACTTTATTTTTAACCATTCATTGAAATTTAAAATAAATTAAATTTTTATAAACTAGACTCCATTCTACACATTTAAAAAAATAATTTTTGATTAGTTTTCAAAAATTATAGGGGTAGCACGGCCAAATTTCTATTTTGCAGGATGTGTTCACTTTGAAACTTAGTAAAAAGTCATATATTAATTCAAAAATTATCAAAAAAATCGAGGATAAACTACATGTTAGCTAATTTCTCACTAAAGTGATTTTAAAAATACTAAAAAAAAGTTAACATTTTGAGGGAGCCACAACAAATGCTATGTTATGTTTTTTTGACAAAATCAAGACCAATTTATGTGGCTCCCTTTTTTGAACCCCTTAATCTCTACCATTTTCAAATAAAAATAGTAGTTTAGAAAGTAGATTCAGAGAACTATGACCCTTGATTTTGTTGCATCTTAAAATTTTGAGTGTAACTATCCCCAATTTCTCATCCAAGGTCAGTATTTCCTAATTTCAAAAAAAAGAAAAGAAAAAGTGGCCACTTAAGACCCCTTTTTGGCCCCTCATCTTTGTGCACTTACCCCCTTCAGAGTGTATATTTTGTGATCCACATAGCTTCAATGCAAATGCATCATCAGAGAGAGAGGAGTAAGAAGAGATGGCGAGAGAGGTAGATGCAGAGGGAGGGAGAGACCTAGGGAAAGAGGAGAAGCGAGGTGAGAGACCTATAGGGGGAGAGAGAGGTGAGATGGGATTTTAAGGAGGGAAGGGGAGAGATATGGATGGGGGTTTAAGGAGGGAGGGGGAGAGAGAGAGAGAAGGGGGAGGGGAAGAAAGGGAGGGAGAGAGAAGAGGAGAGACAAAAAGAACAAAGAGATAGAGGAGTAACAAGGGATGGAGGGAGAGTTAGACATGGATGGAGTGAGAGACCTAGGGAAGGAGGAGATAGAGAGTTGATGACCTAGAGAGGGGAGGGAGAGAGAAGAGGAGAGAGAGAACATAGAGAAAGAGAGAGCTAAGGAGGGATGGAGAGGTAGATAAGGAGTGACTTAGAGACCTAGAGAGAGGGGAGAGGTAGAGAGGTGAGGGGGAGAGAGAAGTTAACAAAGAGGGAAAGAGGGGTAAGGATGGATGGAGAGAGGTGGAGAGGGATGAAAATAACTAGAGAGGGAAGAGACCTATAACCTAGGGAGAGGGGGGTGAGAGACATAGGGGATAGATAGAGGTGAGAGAGATAGAGGGGGGAGAGGTGGGTAATGAGACAAGGAGGGAGAGAACTAGAGATGGGAAGTGAGAGGGTGGGAGGAAGAGGTAATGATTGAGATAATGGAGAGAAATGGGAGAGAAACAATAATAGCTCGGGAGAGAGAAGAGAGAGCTAGGAAGGCAGGGATAAAGATGGTGGTAAGGAGGGAAGGAAAGGTAGAGAGGGAGAGAGGGTGGGAGATACCTAGAGAGGGGAGAGAGAGGTGAGAGAGAGAAAAGAGGGAGAGAGAAAGAGAAGTATCAGTAGAGAGGGAAGGAGGTAGAGAGGGAGTCAAAGGTAAAACCTCAACTATCCATCATCAATTGTAAACCCTAAACTCTAAGCCTTAATCAAAGTGGGGTCTAAGAGAGAGAATGAGAAAGATAATTTGGCTCAAGCATTCTAAAAATGCATTTTCATTTGGCTAGCACCAAATTTGGCGCTCACCAAATGATTTATATTGGTAAATACCAACCATTTGGGTTGATTTTACCTTGGGCATCCAACGCAAGGTTGGATGACCATTTCATGTCAAAGACATGTTTTTTTGAAAAGGTAAAAAAAAATCACATTTTTGGCTTTGGTCTCCATTAGTTTTGCACATGTTTCAATGCAAATTTATAAAAATACCACGATGACGTTAAGATCTCTCTTAGTTATCTAACCATATATTTTTTTCATGTTTTGATTATGTAAGATTTTCATCTTTAATTTCTTTTGTTAGTGTGTTCATTTTTTTCTCAAAAACCAACATGTGGTATGTTGGGTATAGTTTTTTATTTGTTCATCGAATTTTGAAACAAATTACATTTTTAGAAACTAGACTCCATTCTACATGTATTGATAAAAATAAAATTGATTTTTGCTTAGTTTTCAAAATAATAGGGGGGAGCATGCTCAAATTTCTATTTTTAGGATGTGTCCACTTTGAAACTTAGTAAAAAAATCATATATTCATTAAAAAATTAGCTAAAAAATTTGGCATAAACTACATGGTGTTAGCTAATTTCTCACTGAAGTGATTTTTGAAATTCTTTTCTTTTTTTAACATTTTAGGGGGAGCACACTAGATTCTATGTTATGTGTTTTTGAATAAATAGGACCACTTTGTGTGCTCCTCCTTTTTGAAACCCTTAATCTTCCATTTTATAAAAAAACTAGTTTAGAAAGTAGATTCAAAGCACTACAAGTTTTGTTCTTGTTGCATCTTCAAATTTTGAGCATAACTATCTTCATTTTCTCATTGAATATTAGACTTTGATGATTTTAGAAAAAAAAGTGGCATCTTAAGACCCCTTTTTTTATTATATCTTGGTGCACTTACCCAGTGTCGTTGCCTACTAGTTGGGGGTATTTGTGTTAATTTTTCTCCACGACTCTTATGATGAGTGGGTGGCTCTTGATCCTTCCTCTAACAAACCATATGAGGGAGTTGTTCCTCACCCACAAGATGATGCACTCATCCCTCCTTTGGATATGATTACATTTACCTAGCAATGTAGTAGCTTGTGGCTAATTTATTTTATTTCTTTAATTTTTACTTATGCCTCGATGTTCCATACATACTAAGAAACCATATTTTATTGTTAACCTCCACACTTATAATCTACCTTTTTTATGTACATTAATATATACGTTTATAGAAAAATCTAATAAAATTCATAATGAGCACCACAACAATTATTTTATATAAATTATATTAAGTTTAATATAGGATTACAAAATACTAGAATAATCAAAGACTACTCGAGTACATAAATAATTTTTTTGAACAATAAACCATTGGTGAAAAATAGTATTAGAGCATCTTACATAGACAAATATATGCTAAAAACTATAAAAGTGAGGAAATCTAAATATAGATGATTATACCATTATAGAATTACATGAGATAGATCACCACAAAATGACATAAGACAAACATAATAAAAAATATTGTAGCATGTGATAGATATGTATAATAAATAGTTGTAAAAGTGAGAGCAAGCAAAGACATGTCATAGACTTTAAAAATAAGAAACATAAATCATCATAAACCTCATATGTATAAAACTTCTAAGTAGGTAAGCACAGTGCCAATGGATAGGAAATAGAGGGCTATCAAAAATCAAGTTAGAGATAATCATATGCATAGATGATTAGAGCTCAAACTCAACAATAATAGATCATTCAACTTCATGCCTAGTAGAATGAGAAACATGATTGATAGTAGTTTAGGAAATTTGAAGGTAATGGAAGTTTTCATGATTGATATTTTCCTTATTATATATAGTGTGCAAAATTTTGGATAGTTTTGTGGCCTCTTGGACATGATTTGATTGAGCTTGGTGTCCTTGGATTTTTAGTGAGATTCAGTGGTTGTAAGCTAGGGTTGAAATCCATGAGGAAAGTAAGAGGTGGAGAATATTTCCATACAACATAATTTCCAAATAGATCTTTCATAGTAAGTTGCTTGCAAGTTTCAATAATCACATTTGTAAAAAATTTAAAATCCAAAAGAGGAAATTTCCATGATCAAGAATGTGTGAAAAGGTCTAGAAGGGAAGAAATGAGTACATGCTAAATTCTCTTAACATTGATCTATGGGTCCAAAAATTATGTTTGATAGATTCATGACCATGATAGTGGGGGCATGTAAGAGGGGTTGGATAAAGTGGAGGTGAGAATCCATAAGGAGCTTGATATGAAGAAGTTTCTAGGTAGTGAGTTGAGATTGAGAATTTACCTTAGAATTCCACAATTGAAGGTTGAGGTGTTTCCATTTGACAACTAAATATTTGCATTTCCATTTCATAATGAGGTAGTCAACAAAGGTGTTCTTGGATAGGATTCTTCTATAGATGGCTTTAAGAGATGAAAATTGAATTCTTCTAGCCCAAAGCCAACACCAATCCTTTAAGAAGCTACATTGATAGAAAACACTTTACTTGAGGGTGAGAAGGACGTAGAAGGACTTGAATTTAATGATTTATTTCTAATCAATGTAATTAAGTTTGGATTTGTTCTTGAGAGGTAGGCACTTCGCCCACTAGAATTGAGAAAAATCCAAAATATTATTGAACTATTGGATGCCCTTTTTGAAGAGTCGTTTACCTTAGAATTTGAGAACCATGCCCAAAGGAGAGTCATCTATATGGATAAGCCTATTACACTAAACAAAGGTTGAGAAAGAGCTTAACTCATGCCAAAGAGACTAATCATACCATATTTTAGCTACTATAAAATAGTTTTCCAAGCTTTCCAAATAGTATCAAAGGTATTATATTTGTTGGCTTTAAGGTATCTCCAAAACATTGTCCTCATGTAGACTTCCTTCCATGTGTTGCTAGGAATGGCTATGTGTACTATGTAGTGTATCAAATGCTTCCAAGAGGCATTGCCTTGAAGGGTATAGATGATTTCAATTTTTCAATTTTTGGATTTTGATTGTGTGCTAGTTTTTACATAACATTTCAAATCACACTCTGTGATCCATCATCGAGATGAAAGAGAGCTCAAGGAGAATCATTATAGTTTCAATTGTTGATTTGGGTGAACTAAAAGAGAAACTAGGTAAGATCCAAAAGGCTTCCTTGCTTTGGTTGTAATTAAAGGAGTGATCACATAAGTTTTTTTTATAGCAAATGTTACAAAATAATTTAAATTTTAATTTAATAACTATGACATATTTGAGAAGCTCTCTAAAAAAATGTATCAATGTTTTCTTAATAGGGTTATACATTAAGTTCAAGATCAATTTATAATTATAGTAAGTACAAACTTTATCAATATTTTGAGAAATAATATTTATAATCGTCGTTTTTTTTAAGAGGATAAATATTAGACATTTGATATCTAATTTTAATATATGAATAATGTTTGTATTACTTTTTATATTATGAAAGAGAAAATATTACATTATTAAAAAAAAAAGTAGGTGGTAGAAGACACACCCTCAAAGTCTAAGCATTGTTAAGCCCAAACAACAATAAGACAAATCTACTTAAGTGCTGAGAATTACACTACGGGAGAGTGAATGAGAGTCATAGTCATCTAGATAGCCCTATACGTCTCATTGATCAAAATATATTTTTTAATTAAATTGTTTTAGAAAATAATATAAACTATTATTCTTAGTTTAAGAACAAACGTTTAGAAAATTTCAATTAAAATATTTCAAAAATAATATTTATAATTTTTATTTTTATTTTGAAATAAAAACATTCAAAAAAATTCTAGTAAAATTTATAATTCTAAAATTTGAAATAAATATTGTGAGTATTTTTTTTTAATATTATTGGAAGTCTTATCTTTTTGAACAGGCCTTACATTTAAAGGACTTAATTTCTCATAAATTATTTATTAATCATTCAACTTCCAAGAACTAAGAATAATATTGAATTTGTAAAATAAAACTAGCCAATTCAAAGAACAGAGCACAATTACCCTCTTATTTCAAAGATTTGCTAAACGAGTATACACCTAAAATACAGGCAAAAAAGTAACAGTAGATTTACAAGTTCCGAAATCCATAACAATTATTTTCAAGCACCATAGCTAAAACCAGTATTTTCTGAAACAATGTAAGTAAATAAATAATATGAAAAAACAACAATAGATTCCTGATGTTTACTGATCCAAAAAAGTAGTTTATTTTCCACAGGGATAAACGATGAAATAAAAAACTGTCCCAATAAAAATCTGTGCTGCAAAGCGTTAAGCAATAGTCTTCTCCTTCGCCATCAAGACAAAATGCCCACGAACAAAATCTACTCATTGTTATCCGTTCACAACACAACTGAGAATCTCTGTGCTAATCCATGTGCTCAACGCCTCAGTGGAAAACGCAGGCCATGAAAGCAATGAAAGATCCCACGAGAGCAGCGGCGAGAGATGGCATCGCCGCCATGGAAGCTTCGCCTGTAATCATTGCTGGACTGGGCGCCTCTGCTTCCTGTGCACTCACCACCATCATCATCATCACAGTAAACACTGCTATGCATTCCAATTTGAGTGCTGCTCCTGCCATTTTGAAAGAGGGTATTTCACAGATCACAAATTACCCACAACAATATTTGCACTCTTTGATCTCTCGCTGTGTCTTAAAATGTAAAGGATGAGAAATTTGTGAAGAACAAGTAACAACAGGCGAGGGATATTTATGGTGTTTCAGCGCCCCCGCTTCCTCTGCCGCCCAGCAAACGCGCTTTGCTGAAAAACAATTGTAGAAAATTTGGGTCCAAAGTTTCAACTTAGTTGCCCGCAAGACACGCCTAAAGTCGCGCTTGGAAAAAGACTCGTGCGAATAACTGTATGGTCCCATGGGGGGCTTGGGCTTCTATTTTCATGGAACAGGGGGTCCCATGGAAAAAAAAAAATTGTGCTACGGGATTAATTGGAATCTTTTCCAGAAAAATAGGAGCCCCTACCTTTTAGAAATGAATCTTTCAGCTGGTGAAATTGGGGTGGGGCTAGAAATTGCCCCTACAGCTTAGGAGTTTTTTATGCCACTTGTCTCTCATCTAAAATTTTAAATTCTTATTAGAAAATAAAAATGAGAGAATTTTGATTTATTTATTATTTTTTATCAAAGCACTACAGTTCATTCCTGAAATTTTGGAGCTTGAAATTTTAAGCAGAATTGTAAGATTAAATCCATGGGACCAAGAACTTTAAAATATTCCTAAAAAAACTAAGCAGCATACGCTGAGATTTTCAAGGAAGCCCCCCTCCATGGGACCGTACCCTAAGAATTTCGAGTCAATGAATCGCGGAAAGCGCAGAAAGATTATATGGCATGTGGTGGGGTTAATGGATGGCTTAGGCCGACTCTCAAAATGGTTATGGATGGTCATGGACAGATTTTATTTTTATTGTAATATTTATTTGTCCTGGAAAATCTACCTAGATTTCTCTTGAAATCGAAATTGTAAAGGTTCATATAAAATAATATTTTCAATCAAGAATGTAATATTTATTTTTGAATGGTGTTATTTTTTTAATTAATTAAATGTACTATTGTAATGGTCAAGGTTTGATTTAGGATATATTTCTATTTTATTCTTTTTTAAAATATATATTATTTATCGTTTGAAAATATTTTATTTATGCAACACATCAACATGAGATTAATACAACTTCTTGTGCGTACTTAGTAGAGATTAATACAAACTCTTTAGGATCAAACACATTAGAAATCATCTACGAAAGATCGAGAGTCACTACTCTTTTTTTAGTGAATAAGTCATATACCACTTTTTATTAACTGAAAAATATAATAATAAACTAGGTGGGTGCTAGAAAGGTTCACCCTTAGAGTTTAAGTGAGACCAAGTCTAAACAAAAAACAAAAACATACAAAGGGAAAATCCTAACCATCAATAAACAAAAATAAAATCACGAGTCATAAGAGTAACATTAGTTTGAGATGGTCATGGTCATCAAGTTTATCCCATAAATTAGTGGGGAGAGAATTGTTAACAATAGTCTCCTAACCAATAAGAGCACCTTCCTCCTCCTCCTAGTCTTAAAAAGTTGCTAAGCATGAATAGGGGAAATAACCAGCTCCATGTGAGGAAACTTGCTAGAATCTATCCAACTAGGAGCACGACACCCATGAGAAGAGGTAGAAGGTGATTGGGAGGGATAATACCATCCATAGATAGCACAATCCCTATAACCTTATAGTTGAGAGCCTTGAGACTAAGATCCTTGATCTCACCTAACATAGTGACCACATTTGTGCTCACAAGGTGGGGAGTAAGCAAGAGTTCTAGGACTTTAGCAACCATGGAAGGAGTGTTCCCTCATTGATCAAAGAGCTCTCACAATTGCACAAATTCTAGTGAAACTTTATGAGCTTGCATCTAGATTTGCATAAGAACATTAAACTAAATCATAGATTTAATATAGAAAGAAAAGTAAACATCAACCAAAAAACCTAAAAAGAGAGATGAATTTCTAGCTATCCAAATGTTGAGGACACTTTCCACCCCAAAAGCATGCCAAATGTAAACAAATTTAAATAGGAGGCAAAGTAAATCACCCAACAACATCATATGTCATGTGAAGGGGTTAGGCTAAAAAGGATTGTAAAAGTCATGTATCAACCTTCAAGCTTCTTGAGAGACTTCAATTGTCTATAGAAAGGACAACAATGGTTGAGGACTCCTAGGTGAGACTATTGAGAATCAAGTGGAAGACCTTGGTAAAAAATGTACCACATGAATGGGCCAATTTGGAAACCACGTCCATATTAGAAGTCAACTATGGAAGACCAACAGGGAAAACTTTAGTGGCGAATCTTTGCCAATTGGTGAATTCTAGGAATCGGCAAAGTCGAAATTGGCGAATTTCTCGCACTCAACAGGGTGTCCAAATCACTCTGATTTTATGAACTATAGGTCCAATGCATGTCCATTCGCCAATTAATTTTTTTATGAGACATATTTAAGCAAAAAAATCGCCATTGTCAAACTACGCGTTTCAATTGGACCAACTAATATTTTCACCTAGAATCTCGAAAGCATTTAATAAAACACCTACATATTCACCAATACTATTAAAACAACATTGTATCAGGACCCATTTCGCCAATTAAAATTTACAAATAGTTGCTTGTGAAGACCCATTTCGCCAATTAAAATTTATAAATAGTTGCTTATGAGGACCTATTTCACCAATAACATTAAAAAATAATTACATTTGAGGACACATTTCGCCTTGAAAATTACAACGTATCGTTGTATAAACACATGGGATTTGCCAAATTTTTAATATACCATTTAAAAATACTGTGGAATTCGCCAAATATGGAATCATGGATTGATATAAATACAATCGAAAGTGTCATTCATTATTACACATTTTGTTTGGTTTTGAGGTTCTACTTCTCGATTCGGAAGTCAACGCAAGCTGAAAACATAGACTTAAAGGTGAGTGATCATTTCTTCATAGTGTTATTAGTTATAATAATATTTTTTCTTTATCTCTTTTCCATTCTTTCTTCAGTCTTAAAGATGATTGTTGTCAATAGATTTGCACCCTGCTGAATGTGATATTCAGCAACCTACTGAAACATGGAAACCTCCTTCAGATGTGGGTGATCTGAGCGAAAGAGGAATCTCCAGAGTGAGCTGGTTCTCCGAATGATAAGTCCTATCTTAAAACTTCAGAGGAAAAGGGATAGAAATGATGGATAAAAAATAAAATCTGAATCTAACTGATGATTAACTTATTACTTCTGACAGAAATTAGTTCTTTCCACTCACAACAATTCCTTTATTACAATAGTTCCTACAATCTCACCAATACATGATTTCATCAATAATTCATATGAAGATTCAGGAACATCAAATACATCATATAACTTGAAAACATGAAACTCTGTGTAGAAAAAATCATAAAAGCAGGACATTAAGGCTTCAAAATGAAAACACAAAGTATCAAACTGCTGTTGGGTAAGTGCACCAAGATGGTTCCCAAAAAGGGGGCTTAAGTGGCCACTTTTTTTCTGAAATCAGGAAATGCTGACCTTGGACGTGAAATTGAGGATAGTTACACTCAAAATTTTGAGATGGAACAAAAACAAGGATAAAAGTGCTCTGATTCTACTTTCTAAACTACTAATTTATTTTGAAAATGGTTGAGATTAAGGGGTTCAAAAGAGGGATGTACAGAAATTGGTGTTGTTTTTGTCAAAAAAACATAACATAGAAACTCTTGTATGACCTGAGCACGGTGAAATTTTTTGTAGTATTTTTAAAATCGCTACGGTCAGAAGTTAGCTAACAGCATCTAGTTGATGCACAATTTTTCTGATAATTTTTTAATGAATATTTGATTTTTTACTAATTTTCTAAGTGGGCACTTCCTGAAAAGCAGAATTTTGGCCGTGCTCCCCTACAAATTTTAGAAAATAATTCATTTTTTTTTCTTTTTTTTTAAATTTGTAGAATGGAGTCTAGTTTCTAAAAATGTAATTTATTTGAAATTTTGATGAACGGTTAATTTATAACAAAAAAAACACCAAACACTTTTTTTTGCAAAAAATAGACATACAAACAAAATAAATTATGGATGAAAGGCTTAACATTGTCAAAAAGTGAAAAAAATTATATCGTTGGATAGCTAAGATAGAACCTAACATTACCCATGTTTTCGATTTTGTCAATATTGAACTAGATGCAATCTTGATGGTGAGCACGGACCTGATTATGTTAAAAATTGTAGAATTTGCAAAAAAACGTCTCTGGCCTTGCTAGGAATGCCCTCCAAGCCTTTGGGTTGGTATTCCAAGGCAAATAATTTCACTTTTTCCTTTGTTTTTAACGTGAAATAAGGCGAGCGCGTTTTTTAAAACTTTTTTGAAAAGTGGCCAGAAAATTGGTACCCAACTTCATGCACCCGCCCTGTTACCAGTCTTGAGACAAGAAAATGGAAAGAAGAACTCTGTTGTATTACTGAAATTGAAAGAGTGTCAATCTGCTAAAACTGAGTACCAAGGGTTCACAAGCCCAAAATTCATAAGAGCAGGAACTAAAATCTGAACTGAGAAGGAGAGCTAAAAACTAAGTCTATCAAAGACATCACTCTCAAGAAACCCTAATCCGAGCTCAAAAAAAAGCTCAAGGAAAAAGGCTTCAAACTGTCTCAAAAAATTGCCTAAAAGCAGAAAAAAGCATATCGCTTTTATGATCACACTGTGAAGCCTCTAAAAATAGGCTGAATCTGCTTTAAAAGCCCAAAAAACACCTTATCTCTCCAAGATAAGTCTCAAATTCGACCAAGAGAAGAAGTTAATAAAAATCTGCTAAAAATAGCAAGAAATCATAAAACAATTTATAGAAGATTGCTTTATGATCCTGCTTTACAGAGTTGCGGATTTTACAATTTATCTTATTTTTTGCAATTAAAGATTAAAAATCTTTTGCAAAAAAGAAAACACCTTATTTCTCCATTACAATACTTTGATTTCTTAAAAAATCATAAAAAATATTACATATCATTATCTTCTCATCAATCTTCAATTGATTTCTCTAAAATCAATTAAAAAATAAGGAACCCTAAATAGATAATCATCAAAACCTAACCCTAGGTCATTAGCATCCCACCATAATATTCTCATTGTTTTCTCAAATAAGATAACCCACATTCAAGTCTTTACATTTCACTAAGGCAAAGAATAAGTCAAGACTTAACCATTGACCTAGGCACATAAAATAATTCTTAAAAGACTTAACATATTGCCCTAACATACAAATTTCAGCTCCTCTCAAATATCAAAATTCAGACTTGGATTAAATCATAATGCAAGGATTATCCCACATGCTATTGACCGAATATTCCAGATAATCATAAGGTCGAATTAGGGTTTCAACAAAACAAAGTCAAACCCTAATAATCACTTCATTTCGCACTCTCCACTTTGAAGGAAAAGAGCTCTGCCTAAGAGCACGCTGCCATGACAGTTGAGCTCGGTCTGAGAGTCCATATGCTTGATAATCTCCATCTCCACCTTCCTGTAGTTGGTAAGCTTGATTCATTTGTTGTAATGTAGCTCTTTATTTTACTCAGAGAGTAAGAAAACATCAAGGCCGTGGCCTATTCATTATGGTTTCTGACTTTTCTTTACATTCTTGTGCTTATACTCCTTTGGCCGAAATGAACCTTGAACTCAAGCTCTGTCTAGAAACTCCATGAGAGCTTATTTATGGGTTTTTGCTTTCGCCTCCTGTCCACAAGGTAAGCTATGTGTTCATAGCTTCTATGGATTTACATTTTGCTCATTGTGGCCTTATGGCCGTGGCTATACACATCCTCTGACACATTTTTTTGTATTTTCTGTGCTTATTTGAAAATCTTCAACCCTTGAGCTTGAGCTCTCTGTATTCTTTGCCTTCATTGGCACCCATGCGAGCTCAAGCTGGATTCTTGCTTGGAGCTTTGAGACTTAATATAGACCTGGCCGCGGCCTTAACATCCTCCCTCAGTCTTGAACTGGTAATTTTTTCCCTTAAGCTCGTATCTCTTCTTTACTCTTCAGAAACCTAAGGAATCCCTCTTTTATTTTACGAATTTCTGGCCATGTTCAGGCCACACCAGATGTGTATTATAGAAAGCACTGTTAGAAGTTTTGGGCTCGACCCAAAACAGGAAATCCATCTTCATGTCTTTCTGAAAACATATCCGCTTGTGGGTATCATGGGAATTTGAATAAAGCTGTATTTTCTTTGTTTTGAAGCTCGATCCACCACAGGAAATTGGCATTTTCATGTTTTTGCTATTTTATGCAAAGCTTCACATGGGTTATCACTGTAATTGCACTTTTTGTATTTTGAACACAAACCCTGAATGTGGGTATCATGTATATTCAATTTTTAAAGCCTTGGCATTCTGAAACCCCAACGTGGGTAATTGCCTTTTGTCTTTATTTTCCATTCAGAAACGAAAATCCCTGTGAGAGTAACAAAATCTGTGTATTCATTTGTATTTGGTCTTATGGTTCGACCCATTACAAATGATGCTTTACTTTGATATTTTGTTTTGAAAAGAAGACTCAAATGGGGAAAGCTGGAAAAATATCTGTTTGTCCTTAATATTTTCATGAAAATTAACTCAACCACCATGGTTTCTTTTGCACTTTCAGTTGCAAAACTTAGACTTGGAATTCGTTACTAAAATTGGGTTCGACCCTCGTCTTATTTCTGCATCTTCAGTAATTGTCTAAAAACTGAGCTTCACCATCATTCGAATTCCTTACTTTTCACATGCTTCTATATCTGTCTCTTCATGAAGCAAAAATGAACACAGACTTATAAAATTCTAGAAATGTATCCTTTATTTGAGCTACAGCCATATGAGTTCATTTTGCCTCCTTTTCCACACAGAATTTATCTTTGACTAAAATTGTAGATTACTTATTCAATGCATCAACTACTCATTCTGAAAATGACTTTTAGGTGTTAAAATTCTTATCGTAACTGTACAATAGTTGTAACCTTGCAGATGTATTAGAATAATTCCCACCATGCAAACTTGCTTGTGATATAAAAGGCCTGTAATCCCAATAATTGCATAAAGTCTGGGCTTCTTTTAGTCATTCAAATCCTTACATTTGCACCATAGGGGCATTAGAAACTTATAGAAATATGTTACACACTCGTATCACCATATGACAAAACTGAAAGCTTCATTTAAAACCTTCTTAAATCTGCATTTTGCATTACCTGATATCGAACTCATGTTGTTTTAATTGAGACAGAACCTGTCATGGTTGAAACTGCAAATCTACAGCGAACTCCTGCTTTCTATTTTGTACTTATGTAGAGCTTTTAACTGAAACATTGTATTATTATGGACTGCACTTAGTTATTTGTTCCTATGCATAGTTCTAACACCTCAGAAACTCCTTCTAGAAAGAAGTTGTTATCATTTCTTGTCATTCTAGAACAATAATTTCTCACCTTGTGATTCTTAAGTTGTATTTGCTTATCGGTCAATTGGAACTGGTGATTTACTTAACACTTGAATGCACTGTCTGTGTTTCATACTCTTGAGCTTCAGCATGTACTCTTCATGCATTTTTATGTTCCACCTAACAAACTATTCTTTAAATCTGTCCTCTTTCATGATGAAAATTAAAGCAAAAAATCTCCATTAAGGCATAATGTATGCCTGTTCACTATCCTTGTTTGTGAAAAGAATATTGATGAATTGGAACTTGCATGACATTTATGATTATGATGAACAAAGAACATAATACATACAACAATGTTTGATATAAATGTACTCAGCTGAATTAATTGAGTGAGTTAAACTCACTGTTCACCTCTAGCCTTCAGAAAATTAACCTGATCGTTATGAATGTACAGTTGGTTTAGTAGCTCGATAGAAAAACTATGCTTTTACTCTTTCAGTTGTATCTCATTCCTTTTGATGAATATATGATGTAATCTTTAAATTAGCCCATTTGATGAATAGGGAAGCATGCCGAACTCTACCCTTGTGGGAGCTTGTTTTCTCCACATGCTTGGTCTTCGAATAATGATCAGCTTCATGATTTTACCTATACCTGCACAAGGAAACAAACAATGTTAACATAAAAATAAAATAATATGATGATCATGATATTGTTATTTCTCCTTCAGCTCATTTCTTCCGTACTGCACTTGATTGATTGTTTCAATGCATGATTAATAGTAGGATGTACTATTGTGGGTGCCTCATATAGGTTACTTCATAATCAGATCCACTAACACCCCCTCCTTCCTCTTACAGGTCGATGGAATACGAGAAGACAAGGGTGCACCATACATCGCCAACCATCGGCCAAAACAGGCAATGATGATTATGTTGCTTACTTATGTGATTTCCTTTTTCTCATCTTCAATAGTATAGTGTGCTATTAGTGATACGTTGTGACAGTCACATCCACGGCTTGTGTGGATGTTTGATTTCATCTTTTATGCCTTTCATTTGAAAAGAAAATGAATTTAAATGCAATGTTGTAATATCATTCTGATTCTTGCAATCAAATGAAGCCTTGTAAATATGAATCTTTTCATGAAATAAATGAAAGCATCTAAAATGCTCTATTGTTTATATGCTCAATTCTGTATTTCACTTAATTATGGAACATGTGGATGGCACTCTAAAATTTTTATTTTCTTTTCAAATGCACAACTGTCACTCAATGCATAATGATAACAATGCAAAACAACACTTAAACATAATCTGCAATTTCACCTCATGATATAATAATGTTCAGCCAGCTCCACCAATTGAGCCGAGGCAAAAATTTGGTAACAAGGATATTGAGTAGGGAATGGGATCTATATTATTATTCTCTGTCCTTAAACAAGAAGACATTTTTTTCTAGTTTTTATTCGAAGTGAGAGATGAACATGTTGAGCGAATCAGAGATCAATATGTCGAGCGACTCAAGTAGCAAGGGTAAGGCTCCTGCCGCTCCTTAGGGTGGTGAAGAGACTCCTATCACTCCTCAGGGTGGTGAAGAGACTGGGAGGCCATCAAAACACCAAAAACTTAGACATACCATATAGTCTTACTTTGGAATTTCCAAAGCTTCTGATTCATCAGGTCAAGATGGAGCTACACCATCAACTCTTCCACCAAATATTGGTAGTATTCACAATACCTCACCACCACCAGAAGGTCAAGTTGAGATTGTCATTAATTTAAATCAAAATGTATCAAATTAGGATGACAATACCGCAGAAGATGTTCCAAAGGATACCCTGGGCCCGATTATCTAGAATGATATAATTGACTTGGATGAGGATGATGATGTTGGTAGCAAGAAAAGGAAAAATAAACCAAAAAGGGGGCACGAGTGGGAAATGACAAGGAGTTTTCAACTTGGTTGGTTGTCAAAATACCCATTCATGGTACCAGTGGGGATTGGCAATGCAAATGATATTGAAAAGGAAACATTGGCCAAATGTAAGTTTTGTAGTTGGAAATGTGGAAGAGCCAAGACGTTGTAGCTAAAGATTAACACTATAGAAAAGCATATTGGTAATGTTTATGAAAAACAAATCATAGACATAAAGGAAGAATGTCTTTATGTTAGGTATGTTGCGGATTATGAAGATCATGAAAAAAGAATGTTGAACATTGCTGCATGTAAAGGTACACTTGAGGCTTAATTTGGAAAAGCAATGGAAACAACAAATCTGTCAAAAACTATTTAGATGAGTGTTGTTTTTCATATTTTTTCCAGAGGGTGTCCTATGACAGACTACCCAGAATATTTTGGTTTATTATCTTATTTGAATGTTCCTCACTATCCCTACTCACATTGGTCAGTAAACGCTGGATGGGAATGGGAAAATTGTCTTGCTGCAGTGGAAAAGGAAGATTTAAAGGATAAAGTAAAAGAGTCAAATTTCACTGCATTATCTTTAGATGAAGTTACCACGGTAGACAATACTTCTTGGGTTTGTATGCATTTGTATACTGTACAACAACATGTTCACCAAGCTCATCTTCTCTGTGTTCATAAAATGAAGGATAGTTCAACATCACAAAAATATATTTGAACTAGTCAAGAAATCTTTGAATAAAATTGCAGGTATGGATAAGTTGACAATTGTGAAAAAGTTGGTGTGTGTAGGAGCTGATGGAGCTGCAGTGATGCAAGGTCAAAAGACCGGTGTTTGCACAAAGTTACATACTACTTGTGCACCATACATGCTTGGCATTCACTGCATGGCCCATAGAATGAATTTAGCATTCAAAATTGTAAGCAAGTTTCCTACAGTATCAAAAGTCAAAAATCTAGTCCGTGAGATCCACACATACTTCTGCCAAAGTCCTAAACGTTTCACAAAATTTCAAAATTTTGTTAAGGGAATAACACCAAGAAATAAGCTTCTCAAGGATGTCGATACCAGATGGATCTCCCTGCACGAACCAGTGCAACGAGTTCTTTCAAAATATCAATCCTTGATTGGAGTGATGTATGAAAATCGCAGCATAGTAGACAAAGCTCCTGACCTCTTACATAGGTTAAGTGATATAGAGACACTCTTGACTTTAACTAGTCTTCTCCCCATGTTGGATGTGATGAACGAGCTTGTGAAGAAAGCCCAAGAAAAAACTATGTATATTAATGAATATGCCAAGATCTACGTAAACATACATGATTGGCCCTCGATCATCTATATTTGGATCTAACACAAGATGGTGCAAATTATTTCATGTGGTGGAAAATTATTGATTTGAATGCTCCTGATAATTATTTACAGTTTAATGCAAGAGGGAATTTTTGTGTTTGTGTATGTGGATATGAGATACAAATGTACCAATGTAAGATAGCCAAGCACTCTAGCAGAGAAGTAACTGTTAACGAGGAATATTTTAAAGGCATTGTTAAATGTATTGGTGATAATTTGAAGGAAATTGAAAAATCTCTTTCCTCATAGATTCATGAAAGATTCCCTCGACATGAAATACTTTAAGCCATGAGTATTGTGTATCCTCAATTTTGGGAAAACTGAGATAACCCAAAATATTTTCGTGCTCAGGTAAAAATCTTGATCGAACAATTTTTGAAAATTGTAACATACAATGGGCAGAAAATAGAATGAATTTTAGATGAAGCTAAGCTTAGAAAAAAATGTAGGAGTTTTAAAATAGCTATGAAGGACCAGTATAAATCCATGGGCAAGGACAAGGCCTTTGAATCGAGATCAATAAAAAAGGTTTAGACAAACTTAGGTTAGAGTGAAATATTATGTGGTTTGATATCAAAATATTTCAAACTTGCTAATTTATGTCAAAAAATGATATTGAGGTCGGTGGAGGATGAGAGAATTTTCAGTACATTTGGGTTTTTGAAATCAAAGTTAAGAAACAAAATAGGCAAGAATTTGGAAAATTGCTTGAGGATGAAAGGAACTGCGTATAATGTTAGAAATTTTCCTTTTGAAAGGGCACTCGCAATCTGGAGGTCCACATGTAAAAGAAGAGGGACCGGGTTGTGCAACACTCCAATTCCAAAGGATGGTATTGGTGGCAATGGCAATGGGACTCAAACAGATCACATTGACAAAAAAGACACAATGAATGTTGAATTTGAGACACAGGCCGAAGAAAATGAAGAGCAGACTTGGAATCAAATTCAAGACAACTCTTTTACTTTATCTGATGATGAACATCAGTTTGAGGACCCTAAGTCCATTTGGTAAATGGAAGAGAATTATCAGCTTTTAGGTACATTTATATTGCACTTCATGGATCCCAGGATCAGATTCCATTTTTCATACTGTAGTTGATGATATTTTATATTGTATTCAATGAAATTGTGAATCATTGCACTTCATGATATTTTATTGTATATTGCACTTCATGAATCATATTCCAAAGTCAAACTGTAGTTGATGATATTTTATGTTTTATTCCATGAAATTGTGATATTTTATATTGTATATTGTATTTTATATTTTACATTAGTCCATAGATAGCATTTAATGAGGTGTCAGATGATGACGCCTTTGAAAGGTTAAGGAAAGATAAGTCCATAATGTTGCATGGTCGCAGAAACTTGGAACCTTAGAACCAAAGTCTGAAGTTTCAAAGTTTTCCAAACCTCTGACCCATCGACTAGAAAGATGGCCAAGAAATACTTGCAACTCAACAAAGTGAACCATCAACCATGTTGGGGAATCAGGGAGTTATGAAAATTTAGAGCTTCGTGACAAGGCTATAAAACTCTAAGGACTAGCGACTAAGGTTAGGAAAAACACCAAAACCGCAACTTTGAGTGATAGTAACCACAACAATGAAACAAACCAAAAATCCATCATTCCAATTCCAATAATAGATAATCCACGACATGAATTCATATAAATGTTTAGTGGATATGCTAAGTAGTCATAGAGATTGAGTATTGATATGTGAATTGTAATGCAATTTCACTAAAATTATGGATGCCTAGAATTAAAATCACCTTATAGTTCATATTTTAATTATGTTAAAAGTAAAACTTGAGCATGTGCTCAATGATTCATCTCTCAACTCAATGCTCATTAGTTTAATAACATATTAACAATAGTAATAGTAGCATATACAACAATGAACATGAGCAATCGTTTAAAGTGTATCTAGAAGTTGAAACCACTACTAGACTTTTTCTTCAAATGATATAATAAATAATACAGATAATTGAACATCAACACATTATTGAAGTCTAAATTTGAGCTTTTAAATTGATTATCACATGAAGGAATACATAGAGGCATTGACAATGCAAAATATTGCTCAAAGACAACTTTGCATAGAGCTGAGTTGGAACTTGGAAACTCATATTAAATCAAAAATTAAATCACTGCATCACCTTTTCTAGCAACTTCCACTCTTCAGGTGTTGGAATTGTCATTTGTTCTAACTGATGTTGTTTGACTTGAAGATTTGTTAACAATTCATGATTCAAATTGGAACCTCTCTTGGATTCTTCAGTCAATTTTGCATTCAAGGTTAGCAATGGTTTGATGGAATCCAAATAGGTCACCACATCTGGGTTCTAAGGAAACTAGTCCAAATCAATCTTTCGTGCATCCTTCATCTTCTTTCTGAAATCATTCTTTCCAACGAATCACTCATTTGTGTCAAATTGTGAAGTTCCTTACCTTTTCAGCCACCTTCTTCATCTTGTCTACATCCAAATGCAAATATTTATTTGTTTCACGCATTCTCAAACACTTTTGAATGATAGATGACAACGTCATTGATGTAGCAAGACGATTAGTAATAACTTTTGATTTCAAAATATTGTCACTAGCTTTGTAGATTGTTTGTTGAATTCTCTAATGCCAACACATTTTTTTTCTCCATTAAATATTTGTTGAGCTTATTATGATGTTGTCTGATAGCATCAATCAATTGAAACATGTCACACAAATGATCGATTCCCTGCATTATCTCATCTCAGATCTTTTGTTTCATATGCCTCATTGTTTCTCTACAAAATGCAGATAATTTATTTTGACAAGACTTAATTTCATTTTTTGCTTCCATCAACTCTACCTCCAATCTTTCATTTCTTTTTCTCTCCTTCTCCAATTTTTGTTCCCACTGTGCATTTCCATTTGCAATGCTTAGTCTTAATTTTTCTAAAGTGTATTTTTCCTCATCATATTTCTTGTTGCTCTCATCTAGCCTTTGCTTCAGTTCATTCACTGCAGTCTCATTCTGCTTATCCTCTTTGCTTGTTAATGTAGAGGCATATTTTTTAATTTTTTTTCTAATTCATTTCTCTTGTTATCTGTTGCTTTCCTCTTTTCTTTCTCATTTGCTAGGTCTGCCTGTAACTTTTCAATTTGAGTCTGCAACCTTTTTTTTTCAAAATTTGAGTCTGCAACCTTTTTTTTTCTCTATCTTGCTTTAGCAATCATGTGTACACCAATTCATTGTTCTTCTTTGATACATTAATTTTGTTAGTATTTCTAAGTCCAGAAAAATCCAATTGAAAATTGTTCACCTCAAATTCAGATGGAGCCATTTGATTTGTTGGTTTGTTTTGAACTGTGGGAACAAGAATTGTGTGCTCTGTTATTTCTTTACTTGTGTCAAATGTGGGTAATACCATGGTTGTTGTAGGCTCTGAAGTTAGAGAAGATACACTCTCCATCAGTTGCTTCTTTTCTTTTTTATTCAATTCTGATTTCTTTTTAAACTCTTCAATGTAATATAAAAACTTGGGGATGCAAAAACAATGTAATGTTTGAATGGTGAAGGAATAGGAGTACTTGTAGTTGCTAATGATGTCACAACTAGAATAACTAGCATTAGGGGAGTGCCTAGAAATAACTCCTTTGTGGTGGATCCACTGGTAGTGTGACTTGGAGTTGGACTTGTCAAAATCCTTTGCCTCTTCTGTATGCCTTGATCACCTGGTGTTTCTATGGTATATTGTGTTGTTGTCCTCTTGTGTGTAATTTGTTGTTGTAGCACATGTTGACCACTACTAGTACTACTACCCATACCATCGCCACCAGAGGCAGTGCCAGTTGCACTAAGCCCTCCACCATGGACATGTCCTAGTTGTGACTATGTCTGACCATGAGGATGAGGATTTGAAGCTCTAACAAATTGAATTATTCTGACTCTACTTGTTTTCCCTTGGTCTACTTATCAGCTCCAAGGAAAAATTTATCAACTAGTTTTCTATGTTGTACATCTATTACTGTAGGAATTCCTTGTCCTTGGGACCCCAAACCACCACCTTCATAACCCATTTTTTCAGCTATGGCTGCTCCTGTAGTAAATGCTTCTTTTGTGGCCTCACTTAAACCAAGTTTGAAATTGACATGACTTTCTTCTTCCCTATCATCATCACTTTCTTCATCTTCTTGTCCATTCGAATGCTCTATATTCCATAATTTGCTAAACTCAAGATCTTCTTCATTATCTCCATACTCTGTAAGAGCTCTTGGATCACCTAGCTCCTTCCTCATAGACCAAAAGGTAGTAATTTTTTATCGTGACAAATTTTTTTCTATAACTTCCTTCTCTAGAGAATCTAGCAGTTTTACACTACTAGATGGTTTATGAATTTTTTCATAAAAATTGTTGTACCTCCTAATTGTCTTTCGATGCAATGCCATAATTTCTACTAACTATTATTCAAAAGAAATACCATTCTTAGCAACACTTTTCTCCATTGCTACTTTGACCTCATCCCAAGAATGCTTGTTTCTCAAGTTTTTAAGCAAGGGTTTACTTTGATGTTGAATTCTACTTCCAACATTCTTATTGAGCACAATTATTGATTTAATGGTGTCACATGGATCATACTGCCAGTGACAGATACCATCAAAATAAAAAAAATTCAAAAGATCATGTGCCACACTAAATGCTTTTCTCTCGAATGTCATCCCTCCACATGAAAAAGGTAAAGAAGGAAATAAGGTCTTCTTCCCCTGACCGCTAAAGTGTCTTTCATCAGTACTATGCATCTGCCTTACATATTCCAAAGAAAAAACCCTTTATGTCACATGTATTGGAAGTTTGTATGGCTATACTTTTGATCCATAAAATCTTAGCACGATATATTCTTCCATTAAGTACAAATCAACCAATTGTATTTATTTTCCTAGTTGAATGTAGTTTCTACATGACATAGGCAATCTGGGCATTGGAGCATTTGTAATTGCTTGATGCAATGGAGCCAAAAATTAGTCTACAAAATGACTTTAGTTCCTTTGAGAATCATGCAACCTTATAATAGTGGTCCATTCGTATATTGGAGCCATTTTCTTTTGCTCAGGATTACTATTACCATAGGGCTGAATCTGAAGCTTGTTGGTCTGAAACATTCCTCTAAATTTGAATAGAAAAAGATAGCACAAGTAGGTTGTGAACCTAAATGTCTTGGTGGAACCTCCTTTAATCATTAAAAATTGATTATGCATGGATTCTACAATGTGCTCAATAAAATTATATTTGGCATGTGGAACACCATAATGGATATTATACACCATTTCAAGGAAGCATGCACCCACTTCCAAATTGCTATCTAGTCTGAGGAAAAATGCTAGCATGGAAATAGTATCCTGAACCCATGGTTTAAAAATATCCAAATCATAAGGAGGCTTATGATCACCTTTCAATTTGTTTCTATCCTGAACTATTCTACTTAAGAAATATTTTTTCTCCATTTCATCCACTACTTCATAATCACTAGCAAGTTTTTCTAGCTCAATGTGGACATTTCCAAATTCTTCGGTTGTAAACCCCAAGGCCAACACTTTTCCAAGTTCTTCTACATTAATGGATAAAAATTCTTCTTTTCTATCTTTATTAACAATTTCTCTTTTGTTATCATCATAATTTAGGGCACATACCATGATAAATTCTGGGCAAGGGAAAACCTCATGTAACATCATGCGCCCTAATCCAGTTACCCATGGTGCACTGATACTATTAAATTGCAATTGCATTTGCTTTGTAGCCTTATTCTCAAATGAAAATCTAAGTTCTGAGGTACGCCTACCATAGGTTTCAGGATCATAAGTATCATGGCATTCATCAGTGAAACCTGGGGTTTTAAGCAATTTTGCATAATGTATTTTTTTATCCAACATTGCTCTAGTGGTACTGGTGGTAGACATGTTGATACAATCAACAATATGAAATTTGTGAATTCCCTATTAGTCCTTAATTTTTCTTAATTCTTAAGCCTCTTAACCCTAAACCTAAACTTCAAAGTTTGACAAAATAAGATTTTAAGAAACGTCAAGTGATGAAACGTAGCCATAGGAATTCTTTAACTTTCCTAGATTTTGAATTTTGATTCTTGAAGTTGAAACTGGGTTGAAACTTGAAACTGGGTTATTGGAATGGCTTTGTTGGAAGTGGAACTGTGGAACCCAGAACAGGGTGGTGCACTGCAATGAGCAAACTGAATGGCACTGAAATGTCTACTCATTACTTACGAACTACAAAGTACACAATTACATAGTACAATGTACATGGCTGATAACATTTAAAACAAGCCATTAATGATTTACTCCTGCATTGACAACAAACTCTACACCATTGATCTTTGTTAATCTAACGATTATAGGGTGATTCTAGAGGTTTAAGTTCGCAAGCGTAGCACTCTGTGAATTTCATTCCGGAATGTAACTACAACCATATATCAAATGTTCATCGAACGGTTGAGTAATTTATGATATAAATAATAAACATAAAACATGTGTTTTAAATTTTCTTCAAACTTTTTATTTTGTATTGAACAAAGAAAAAGAATTACAAGAATAGAGCTACCAACAGTAGCTGAAAATCAAACTAGCCAAACTCAACAAAACCAGATATACATGTGTTTTAAATTTTCTTTAAAATTTAATGCGCTAGGATTGACATCAAGGCCAAGGGGCCAGAAACTTAACATTGCAAAGGCCGTAATAAAATGAATTACAATGTTACATTAATAGCACATTGCACAACCATTAATAGCACTTAACTTGAAAAGGACTTAATAAAATGAATTACAATGTCACATTAATAGCGTAACCATATATTTTATTACAACTGAATTACAATGTCACATTAATACATAGTACAAATACAAATGTAAGCGCAAACGCCAAGCTTCTGTTGGACCACTGGTGAAAATTTGAAAATGTAAATGTGATGTACATGTATCTCTAAAAATAAATGGAACTTGTCGGGTCAACCATGAGCTTTGAAAATAAACACATGGGACTTGTTGGGTTAGCCATGGTCTCTGAAAATAAATGCATGGGGAAACAGGAGCTGTGAAGATACAAAATGTGTTTTTCCCCTTGTAGAACTAGACTCATGTGCAGAAGACGAGCACTTAAAATAAATGCATGGGGCTTGCCTGGTAGGCCATGGTGTCTCAAAATAAATGCAAGGGACTCTCCTGGCTGACCATGCAGATGATGAGTGGTAGTAAAACTGCTCCCATCTTCTACTTGCAACCTCCATGCATTGGGATAGCACTTATGTCCATCAGAGCTCCTCATCCTGGTTCAAAACCTATCTGAGAAGTCAGGTGAACCAAATCAACTTCTTTCCAATTCCACCCATTCTGAACTTGAAGGAAATTCATCTTTTACTCTGTAACTACATAACTGGAGGTAGGAGAATTTAGAGCATCCCCAATAATATTGCATCATCTTCTTCCTGAATTCTTATTAAGTTATTAACCCTACAAAATGAAAACCCTTGTGACAATTAAACAAATGATTTTAGTTGTGTTCACTATCCTTATTTATGGGCCAAAAGTGCCACTACCAGCCTGGTCCCTTGTCACGTGCGAGGTTGTGTATAGTTATTACTAACTACTAATAATTGTGATTCACACAAGCCAAAAATCCAACTTAATCGGTACCTCAAGCTGGCTACATGCAAAGTTGCAAACTATACCTCAAGCTGACAAGCTGTCAATTGTCAAAATCGGCAGTGCCATGTAAGCTGTCAATTGCCAAAATCACTGGATTATAGACATCATCATCTATGATTCTACACTACATTGTGCAATTTTCAATATAAAGCTATCCAATCAATCACTCTGGGTATTCATATGGCATTAATCCACTCCGCTGCCCAATATAACCACAACCAAATTGAGAATTTCAATAGAATAAATGAAAGGTAGATTACTTCAACACATTGAAAAGAGAGAATTAAATGTCTCATTTTACCTTAATCATTATCAATGTCCTAATAAGTCACAATATATTTTGCTCACTTGTGATCAAAACTATATGTTGATTTTTGAAATCGATAATTAATAAAATCTCAACCATTGATTTTTGAAAATCCAACAGTTCTAGTGTTATTCCGAAGGTTTCAGTTCGCAAGTCTAGTGCTTCAAGGATTTACTTCTAGAATGCATCAATAGTCATCCATTGAAAATTCATCGAACGGTCCCTCTTTTAAAACAAACTTTATGCACGTGCATAATTTAAAATGGGGACATTGCTAGGTTGACGAGACTTGACCCTCATGATTAAAGAGTTAAGATTTAAGGCTTTGTCATAAAATATTTTGGTTTGACTTAGGCAATATTAAATAGTAAACAAGAGCACCAATATTTAAAAGGTAAAATATTTAATATTTTTAGTGTAATTTTGGAGGTTTCAATTCACAAATCTAGTGCTTGAGAGATATACTTCTGGAATGCAACTACAACCATCCATTGAAAATTCATCGAATGGTCGTGGTCCATAATGTTGCATGGTTGCTGAAATTTGGAACCTTAGAACCAAAGTTTTCAGTTTCAAAGTTTTTGAAACCTCCGACCCACTGACTACAAAGATGACCAAGAAATACTTGCAACTAAGGTTAGGAAAAGCACCAAAACCCCGACTTTGGTAAATTAAGATAGGAAATGTGGCAACTAAGGTTAGGAAAAGCACCAAAACCCTAAATTTGGTGAATTAAGATAGGAAAGGTGGCAAGGACGGTGCATTTATGAAGTGAAGATCACAGGTAGATTTTAGCAAGTAGACATGACTGGAGGATCAATGGGTAATTAAGATCGGTATGTGTGGAGTTTGGAAAATTATTACCTCTCGGCCCTCGATTAGTGAAGTTAATAATAGATTTTGGCATGGAGAAGAAGGCACATAGAAATTTTGAAAGAGTGGTGGTGGTGGCGGTGTAGCTGTAGTAGTTTTCAAATGGAGGCCAACTTTACTCTGTGTTCGAGGAGGTAATTAAACTCGTTTTATGGTGAAGCTTCTCACAAAAGATTAATGGGTATGCTTTTATTCACTGATGGGAGGTTGGTACAAAGTGTGTGGATGATTTTGGGGAAATCCTTTGGAAATCTAAAGCATACATGTAGGACTAACATGGATGTATACTCCTTGATTATAGCATGGGGTTTGGACTTGAGGGAATCGACAAGCACAGTGAGAGAAGTGATATAGATGATTGTGCATAGAGATTTCTTGTTAGGATTAGAATCAATACTTGAATGGGAAGTTCCAGGTGAAGGTTTCGACATCTGGGAAGGTTTCAAATGAAAATGTGGAATTGGAAGGGGCAGAAGGATGCATCCCTTTCATGCATTGGCTGGAGGATGAGATTAAAAATCAATGCAGGGAAGAAGCAAGGTTAGGTTGGCAAGCATTGAAGCTCTTTATAAAGCTAATGAAGGTGGGAGCAATTATAGCACAGGCGAAAGCGGAGGCAGAGTGCATGTCCAAGCATAGGTGAAAGCGGAGGAAAAGTGTATGAAAGCAAAAGGAAAGAATGCGAGGAAGCAAAAGATAAAAGGCAAAGCAACAAGGAAAGTTGGTTATGAAACGGGTAGCACTAGTTGAATTTATAGTTCTTGTAGGGTTTTTGTAGAATTAACACAAGACTAGTACTAAATTTTTGGCTTGTTGAAATATGTAAGGTAGATATAGATAGTTGTGAATTGGTTTTAGTTGGGCAGGGTTACTTTTTTTGTTATGAATCATGTTAAGATGCTTTTTTGAAAAAACTGTTATAGCTGTAGGTGATTTTTGGATGGTTGATGAAAACAATGAGGCAAATAATCTTTATTTTCATGCATCTTTTTTATTAGTTTGATATTATGTTTAATTCACCAATTTTTTTCTTAATAATTTGAAAATAGGTTTAATTCACCAATGAATTTTATTTTTTAGTTTAGAAAAAAGTTTTAATCGCCAACAAAAAAAAATTCTGGTTTGAAAACAAGTTTAATTTTCCAATCGAAATATTTTATTGCTTTGAAAATAAATTTTAATTGACAATGGAAAAACTTTAGTGGTTTTAAAAAATTTGCATTTCGCTAGGATTTTCCATAGACTTCTAGCAATTAGAAAAGATTCACCAATGGACATTATCTTTTTTCATGAAAAACGAAAAAAATTGCCACTAAAATTTATATTTTTATCGGGAAGTATACAAGATTCACCAAGATTTTACACCTTCGTCGAGGGGGGGGTTTCTTAAATTTTTCCCTGAAGGCCAAGAGTCACAACCTATAATTCCACATTCGATGTCCCTATGGGGATTTGAACTTGGTTCTCCATAATGGTAACCTAACATTTTAACTAATTAAGCTAAACCCCTTAGAAATTTCACTCTAGTTTGCACTTATTCACCTACATTCGCTACTTTTTTGTTCTTATCTCATCTTTGATCCCACACATTCTCGCATATACTTTCCTCTCACATAAAGATTACCAACTTATCCAAGACTAATACCAATATGTGTGGGAATGGTCCTCAAATGTTAAGACTCAAAATTCTCATTCCAACTCTCTTGCCCCTTCTACTAGTTATTATGAGTTGACCTAGCACATGTTATATGCAACATGTTGTCATGTAATGACATTTAAATACATTAAATGTGTAATTAATTAACAAGGAGATCACATTCTAGAATCATTATATTACACTTCAAATTTTAAATGACCTATATAATCATTATATAGGCCATTCACATGTCTACACATGTTGTCTTTGTTAATCATTACATAGACCATTTAAAAAATAATATTTCTTTTTAGAATCCACATCCACATTATAAGTCAACCATGGAAGACTAAGAGTCACAACTTAGAATTCCACATCAGATGTCCCTATGGGGATTTGAACTTGGTTCTCCATAATGAGAACCCAACATTTTAATCAATTAAGCTAAACCCCTTATAATTTTCACTCTAGCTTTCACTTATTCACCCACATTTGCTACCTATTTCTTCTTACTTCATCTTTGATCTCTCGCGTAAATTTGCCTCATATAATGATTACCAACTTATCTAGAATAATCCAGAAATATGTGGGAATGATCCTCAAATATTAAGACTCAAAATTCACATTCCAACTCTCTTGCCCCTTCTATTAGAGCTATTATAAGCTGGCATAGCACATGTTATACACAAAATTTTGTTATTTCATTGCATTTAAATACATTGAATGTGCAATTAATTAACAAGGAGATTTCATGCTAGAATCATTAGATCACACTTCAAGTTTTAAAGGGTAATAAAGAATTGTATCTACATAATCATTATATAGGTCATTTGTGTGCCTACATATGTTGTCTTTGATATTGATCATGAGCGAAAATTTAAGGTTATGTCACTTTTTAGGTTACCTTTTTAACACACCAACATTTGATCATTTCCTATTAAAAGTAAATTTGGGGTAAAATGTGTTTAAGCTAAATTCATTCCAACTAAAATAGCTATAATCCTTAAATTTTCTATTTGAAAGTGTATGACACATATAGATGTAGTATAATTTTGGTGTTAATTTATAAAATAAAAATGAATTTAAATTTTTTAAAAATAATGTTTCCCCACTTCTACTTGCATAAATAAGATATTTAAATTTTCTAAAATATTTTTTTGTATATCCAAAGGTGTGGTATTAAAATATTAATTTAGTATAATTTATATTCTTTTAATTTTATTATTTTATTATTTTTATAGCTATCAATATATAAGTAAAAACATTAAAATAATTTTGTTTCAAAATTATAGAAAAAGATTGATTTACCGAAAAGAAAATAAATTATAAAATTTAATATATACACAGAAAATGAAAAAAAGGTACAAAATAATGAATGAAAAAGAACTAGAAAAGTGGTTAGAGAAGTAGCCACTTTCACATATCACTCTTCACATTCTCGGGTCCCTCCTTAGGTTCACATGAAAATTGTGTAAAAAAATCATTGGACCTCCTTGGATTAAATCAAATTGTGTTAGATCAAACTATGTTTGATTGAAGGTGGTTCAATTGAACCAATTCCATCAAACCCCCCACCGCCATGTGGCACCATAAATGCATTGAATACATTCAATTAAGGATGGTTTCATTAAATCTATGTGATTTTAGGTGTGTTTATTTTTGGTGCTTTGTTATTTTGGCCCAAAAGTGGGATACACTCATAAGCTTTCAAGGTCAAGGCAAGAAATTGAGTTCACTTTTAGTGGAAGTCCCACATGGAGAAAAAATCTTGACAGGAACAAGATTCTTGAACCTAAACTCCTAATTTTTATATATGGGTGTCCATTATGGTTTGGGGTTCCATTATTATATCCAAGTCCACATTACAAATATATACACGTTTAGGAACGAGTTCCTTAAAGTTATTAACTTTTTTCTTCCTACAAGCTCATTCTTCAAAAGCATGCGTATTTTAGAATGGGCACAAATTTGATTTTAGATCACATCCCATAATTTTTAGAATGAGAGTGTGTTTCATAAAATCTAAAATTTAAAACCTTTAGTTTTAGTTTGGTTTTAGTCTTGAAAGAGGCTTGGAAACCAAACACTTAGCTTGGACCTGCAAGTGCAATGTCATGATAACAACAAGAGTAAAAAATAACTTTAGTTATATATTGTTGATGATTTTTTTAACCAAATTAAAACCCATTATATATGGTATTGTCTAGTTTTCAAATATGTAATTTTTTATTATTGGATATATTTTTCTATTTATTAATTAGTTTTTAAACAAAAGGACTAATAAACTTGAAATGACATATATTACTATTTTTTAATAACTTTTGATTTCAATTTTTTTTATGACTGACCAATCTAGACATCATTATCTAAATGATAAAAAATTAACATTTGTTATGATTAGTTTAGCTCAAATTATGTTGGCCATACACATGTTTTTTTTCTCGCCGAAAGCATAAACTTTTAAAATGATACTTTTGTATATCCTATACAAAACCAACTTTTATCATCTAGGTATTAGAATAACTTACATATTTGAAACTAGACACATATTTTCACACCATGTTAATATTAAATATGTACATAAGGGCTTCAAAGTTTTAATCCAACTATGAGAAAATTTAATTTATAGGAAAATGACTTTCAAAAAGTGGATCCAACTTCTTGCACTTACCCTTCACTCATAGATAATTACAAATTTCTATAGACATTCATCCTTAGTATGTGACATGTTTTGTTCTCCATGCACCCTATCCTCTATTGAGTTCCAATCAAAGTGAATCATTAATACTTTCTATATAGGAAAAATTCCTTTTTCTCTCATTTATGAGCATTAATAAATATATTTAGATATAAATTATAATTGTATCATAAAAGCTACTCATGAAATATTATTACTTTGTTTTGCAAGTTCCCATGGAGAATACATAACGAAAGGAAAACTCACACAATGACATCTTATATGGTAAATTACTTTATATGGACTTTTGTTGTATTCTTTGCTATCTAAATGTTTACTTTACATGCATTCTATGACTGAACTACACAATTTTAGATGTATGATTACTCTAGGATTCAAATGCACCTCAAAGTGGAGCTAACATGGATTGGTGAAATTTGCATACCCATGCCCTTTCTAATTTAGTTTTGTGCATGTTTTGAGGGTTCCTTGATACATTGAAATATTGATAAATACCATTATTTTATACAAAGTAAAATACCTTCCCCATATTTCATCTACTTTCTTTCTATACACATTCATATATGCCTATCCCCTACCAATCCATATGTTCAACATTCCATTATATTCATTATATATCCATATATTTATTGTACATATACATGAAAATACTTCCACTTTCTCATTATCCCCTCATATTTAGCCCATTTTATGTTTTGGTTTCATTTTATAATTGTAAGGTTGACCAAATGGTTCTAAGATTGATCCTTTAAAATTCAAAGATTTTAAATTTAAATTATGACCAACTCTAGCTAGTCCTTTTCTCTCCAAAGGCTAACAAAACAAAAATTTATGTGATTTTTAAGTGTCCTTATTTAAAGGAATTAAATGGACTTATTTTGATATCTAAATATTTTTTCCTAATCTAGAACTCATTCACATATCATTCACATTATAAAAAGGAATCTAGATTTGTGTAAGAATTCTAGGAGCATATATGCATGACTAAAGAGTGTTGTCTTTAATCTTGTACATACATAATGTTTTATAGGTTGACTTAGTGTAACAAGCCCAATGTTTAACCCCAATAAATTTACCTATGATTTAACCCACATGTGAATAGTTTATGTTTGTAATTTTTAGCAATAATTTTTTTTTTTCTATTTCAATAACAAGATGCACATTTGAAATAAGATCCCATTTCAAATTCCCATTATGTTTACAGAGAAATATTACAAAATACCATGTAATGATAACTTTTTCCAATTACCATTTCTCAATAAAGATAGAGATACATGAATACATATACATAGCTTCCAAGAGCTTAATGAAACAGAGATACAAATAGTCCAGATGTCCCTAATGATGGTGCATACATCCTAGATGTCCCCAATACTTGTGCATACATCTTGGGTGTCCCCAATACTGGTGCATACATCCTCAAACTTTGGCTGCCAACTGTATGAGGGAGAGCATCACTCAAGCGCTTTTTCTCTAGCCAAGGACTTATTGTGGTCCCCCGAACATCTACCTAACTAGTAAGATGGCCCTACTCTTTGATGAAGAGATTGGTTTTGTAAACTCATAATACTATCCTTTTTGAGCATGGTGTTGTGTCTTACATAACTAGAGCTACCATACATTGGCTACATCCTACATGCATGACATTCCTATCCTAGTTATGCAAACTTGGCTCACAGTGAACTAATAGTGTAAACAATGGCTACTTACACTACTTTGAATATTCACCCACCCCTTAGCTCGATTTGGTATTTGGCCATTCATACCCTTTTCAATTATAACACACAATCAACCAAAAAGGTGATGACATAACAAAGTGTCTAACTAGGTTATTCACATCCATAGATTATCCTAACCCTAGGAACAACCAAGTTAAACACATAGGTAAACATAACATCACAACATTAAATGACTCCTTTTCAAAAGTAGAATCACAACATTAAGTGACTCCATTTCGAAAGTATAATCATAGTCAAGTGGATAATCTAACTAGATAGGTTAATCCCAACCTATGGCTTTAATAAAAAATAATGCAAAAATCAAGTGATCATAAACAATCATAAAACCTTTCTTTCAATATGACTCAAATATTGACATGCTTACAATGTTTACTACATTCATATCCAAACTGGAGGACATTATCAGCTTGAGAGGAGTTTGTTCTTTTTCACCTTATAGTTTCCTCACATTACAACTATGGGTTGTCGAGACATAAAGTCCTCTTCTTTAAGACTAGAGTAATATAAAAAGGTATAGACACTTGAACAGGTATAATATAATAGCATAAACACACACACACATGGGTGATCCCACAAAGCTGGTTTACAATTTCTGGGAGATTCTGATTTTTGCTGAAATCACATATTTTTAGAAAATATAATGATTTAAGCCTTAAAAATTTCCATTTAAAGCATTCCAAGTGAAGAGGGTTTGATCAAACTACCTTAGATCAAACCCCCTTGGATAGAACCACGATAGTTTTAAACCATACCTATAATAGAGTCTCCATTACACCTATCAAAATGCTGATAAAAAACCACTTTTGATTTAGCTTTTGGGGGATCAAATGAATTCATTTAAAATTTATTTTTTGTAAGTATGTAGTCCTTATTATAAGCTTCCCAAAAAGTATAATTTTAAATAAATTTAATTTTATTATTATATTTATTTTTTATTTCTTGTGAATGTAGGTTTTTCACCAAAAATCAATCTCTCTATTCTGCACATGTGGAAAAATAGAAGATTATCAATTTTTTTTTTTTTAAATATGAGTGCAATAGATATTGAAGTCCTTGATCCAACAAAAAAAAACTTGAATTTTGATACATACAAAAAAATTTGTGTTATACGGTCTGCTTATGTTGAATTGTAATTGGTTTGACTTCAAAACTTGATTAAGGAAAAAATATTCAATAAAACACTATGAAACCAATTGGAAGCACTAGATATCGTAGTTGCAAATCTAAATTAAAAAAAAATATAGAATTTTATCTTTCATGGAAAAAAAAGTTATGTGTTATACGGTGAGCGTCACTCCTTAAAAATGATGTTTACTGAAAAAAATAGTTTTCGAAGATGGAAAAAGAAGTGCAATATGATTCCAAAATTTTTGAAAAAAATATATTTAGAATCTACAGAAAAAATGTCACAAATCACTAGTTTGCATCATCTTCAAATTCCTCGCGGTTTAGCCACTATTGGTGCCCGAAAGTGACGATTTAGTAAGAAAAAATTAGTTCAGTGTCCAGTTTGGCCAAAAATTGTAAACCGGTATTATGGGATCACTGGCACACATATATATATCATCAATACATTTTCAACCCTATTATTGATTATTAATATAATCATATTCAAATGTATTTCCTAACCCTAGGAATAGACTTTTCTCCTACCTACATGGAGATATGAGTATCCAATCAAGGATGAACTACCATTATTATGGTTTACATCAAAACAAGTAGCAATTTCAATATAGCACTTCAATGCAATATTGTTTCCCATACTACATGATCCATGTAAGAATACATAAGGTCTATATCAACACTAGTATTATACTAATACTCTATGGTTATCCTATTTAGCAAACACAATTACATAATTCCAACATAATGGATAGTATATATATATATATATATCAATCAATAGGGTTTCACCAAAATAAGACTTCACCAAATATCATGCAAACTTATCCAAAATAAGAAATAACCTAAGTTCATTCATGTAAGCTCAGTTATAAATCATATTTTCCTCAAATATTTGCATTTGTAATCGAATACGATTTCAACATAACAAGAATAGAGTAGTAAAATTAGCATGCCTAGAATTATCATTCCAAAAGAATATGTTGCTTCCCAAGCTCAATTCCCATAGTTAGTCTCCCTACTCCTTCTAAGCTCAACCTATCTGCAACTCTAGCCTCTCACAAACTCTTAACAAAATAAAAATTCTCAAAGCAATCTCTCTTTCCTCACTAATGCACTCAACAACTTACTTGCACAAAGAACTACATCAGAGAACTTCATAAATACAAATGAATAAGAATGACCAAAAGGTAAAGAAGTTGCCTCTATTTATACTAAAATATGAGAAACTCATTGCTACAAACAAGCTCTACAAACTGCCACCTTTTCTCTTCCATCTTCTACCTTTTAATAGCAAAAACTAACTTCCCATCTAAACACATCGACTAAGCCTAAAGAAATGAAATGTGGCTACTTAAGTAGTTAATATGCATACACATATGCAGTCCCTTCATTTCCAACTTCTCAAATATGCATGAGTCGCCTCTTTTAACTACCAACAACTGCTATTTTATTGAGTCAAACACATAGATTTTTACGTAAAGGTTTCATATTTGCATAACAAGTCAACTTCTTCCTTAGCTTCAAGCAACTCGTGGCTTTGACCAAGTTCGTGCCTTTCTATTGTTGTGCGTGGCTTCCAAATTATATAGAAACTTTAGCAATTAAATGCATTTTCATTCACTTTGTACAGTGGCACATCATCGAGTTCCCACTTTTTTTCAAACACTTCATTTTCATTTACTTGCTTTATGGTTTATGCTTGTTGTTGTTAGCACTTTAAATACAACGATATATTGCCAATTCCATCGCTATTTTATCTGATGTTCAAACATATGTATTTCACTTTTAAACATTGCAGATTTTACCTCTAAATGATGCAAGATTTAGCACCTAATTAAAGTTGGGGAAACTAGCATATTTCAAATAGTATTTGTATCTTTTGCTTGCATGGTAAAACGTCTCTCCTTCTAAGTGCATTACTTGTAATAATAACTATCCACATTCATGTGCTTTATTTGTAGTAATATTCCTCTCATATGCATAACATATAATTGATACACTGTTGGCTTTAAGCCATTCACTATACATAAATTCTGCATTATATATGCGTTGGGGTTACTTTAAAAAATTACATATATTGGTATGTGCACCAATCTGTGACACAAAAAAGATGCCACTTTTATTTTTTTTTACCTAAAATGACCATTTGGCACTCACCAAATGGCTCAGATGACTGAGCCTAAGGATTGGTATTTTAAAATTCAAATAATTTTGGTGCTCTTGATTTGGCGAGTGCCAAATGTGAAGCATGAATTTTTGCAATATAGTTTTGTTAACTCTTTCTTTTTCTTTTTCTCTGCTAGGGAGACTATATACATGAAATAAAAATTTACATACATGGAAATTTACTTTCTTATACTTTAAGTTATATTTCATGTATATAGTTTTAGAATGTTTGGGAGTGGTTGCAGATCTCTTGGAGTTATAATGCAAATTCTAGTTTTTGGAAAATCTCATATTTTTTTAGACTTAGTCAAATTTTAGTAATTAACATGTCAAATTTTAGTAGTCAGAAATTTGTATCATCTTGCTCTCTCTCTCTCCTTCCCTCTACTCTTTATCTCTCCTCTCCCTCCCTCCCTCCCATCTCTACTTCTCTCTATCTCTTCTCTCTCTACATCTCCTTCCCTCTCTACTTATCTTTATCTCCCCTCTCCCTCTCTTTACCTACCTCTCCTTCCATCACTTTGTATCTCACCTATGTCTCCCTCCCTACCTCTTTCCCTCTCTACTCTTTATCTCTCCTCTCTGTCCCTATACCTACCTCTCTCTCTCACTTGCTCTCCCTCTCTTCCCCCCCCCCTCTCTCTCTCTCTCCTCTTTATCTCACAATTCTCTCTCCTTCCCTCTCACTCTCTCCTCTCTATCTCACCACTCTCTCTCTATCTCTCTCTCTCACACCTCTATATCCCTTCCCTAACTCTCCCTCCCTCCCTCCTTCCCTCTCTACTTCTCTCTATCTCTCCTCTCTCTCCCTCTCTCTACCTATCCCTCCCTCCCCTTCTTTCAGTCTCTTCTCTCAGTCTCTATCCCTTTGTCCCTCCCTCCCTCCCCTCTCTTTCTCTCTCAATTTATCTTTTCTCTATCTCACCATTCTCTCTCTCCCCCTCTCTCTCTCTCTCACACCTCTATCTCCCTCCCTCCCTCTCCCTCCCTCCCTCACCTCTATACTCTTTATATCTCTTATCTCTCTCCTTCCTTCTCTACTTGTCTTTATCTCCCCTCTCCCTCTCTATACCCACCTCTCCCTCCATCACTCTCTCTCCATCCCTCTCTATCTCACATATGTCTGCTTCCCTACCTCTTTCCCTCTCTACTCTCTATCTCTCCTCTCCCTTCCTCTACCTACCTCTCTCTTTGTCTTCCCTCCCCCCTCTTTGTCTCTCACCCTCTCCTCTCTATCTCACCATTCTCTCTCTCCCACTTTCCCTCCCCTTTGTATATCTCACCTATCCCTTTCTACCTCTCCCTCCCTCCCTCTCTCCCTCCTATCCCTCCATCTCTCCTTCTTTTTCTCCTTCCCTCTCTACTCTCTCTCTCTACCCTTCCATTTCTACTCTCTTTCTCTCTCTCCCCCTTCCTCTCTGCCCTCCTTTTCACTATTTCTCACAAAAACAAACACTCACCTTTATCTCCTCCCTACCTCTCACTCCCTCCCTCCCCTCTCTACTCTATATCTCTCCCCTCTTTAATTATATTTATCTCCCCTATCCCTCTCCCTCCCTGCCTCTTACCCTCTCTACTCTCTATCTCTCCTCTACCTCACCCCCTCTCTCTCCCCCCTCTCTCTCTCTCACTCTCTCCTCTCTATCTCACAATTCTCTCCCTCCCTCCCTCTCACTTTGTTCTCTCTATCTCACCACACACTCTCTCTCTTTATCTCTCTCTTTCACACACACCTCTATCTCCCTCCCTAACTCTCACTCCCTCCCTCCCTCTCTCTACCTCACCCTCCCTCCCCTTCTTTCTATCTCTCCTCTTAGTCTCTATCCATTTTGTCCCCCCCTCCCCCCTTTTTCTCTCTCAATTTATCTTTTCTCTATCTCACCATTCTCTCTCTCTCTCTCTCTCTCTCTCTCTCTCTCTCTCTCTCTCTCTCTCTCTCTCTCTCTCTCTCTCTCTCTCTCTCTCTCCCTCTCCTCTCTCTCTCTCACACACCTCTAGATCTTTCTCCTCCATCCCTTTCTGCTCTCTGTCTCTCCTTCCAGCATCTCTGCTTATCTATATCTCCTCTCCATCTCTATACTTACACCTCTCCCCCATCATGCTCTCCCCATCCTCTCTGTCTCTTCCTCTCCCTCCCTAACTCTTCCCTCTCTGCTCTCTGTCTCCCTCCCTCTCTCTCTCTCTCTCTCTCTCCCTCTCTTCCCCCTCTTTATCTCTCACTCTCTCCTCTCTATCTCATAATTATTTCTCCCTCCATCTTACTCTCTCCTCTCTATCTCACCACTTTCCTTCCTTCCCTCTCTCTATCTCACCTATCGCTATCTACCCCTCCCTCCCTCTTACCTCCCTCCCTCTCTCTCTCTCTTTCTCATTCTCTCGTTACCTCTCTACTTCTCTCTATCTCACCACTCTCTCTCTCCATCTCACTATGTTGGAAGAATGGAATCACTGAGAGGGGGGTGAATTAGTGATACATAAAAGTCACAATTTTTTCAAAACCGAGAATTTATGTTTTCTTTTGAACCAAGAGGACAAATGACATTTTGTGAAGCAAACTTTACTTGTGCATTAAATACGAATTAGGCATATGAATAAAATGTAAGGAAAGCAGAGGTGCGGAAACACTTTCCTAATGTCAAATCCATAGGGAAGAATGCAATGTAGGGCTTTTAATTTTTCAAATTACAATCTAATTAAGACACACATAAAAGAATTACAGAAATAGAGAAAATACTCAAAGACAATGAACAACAAATTTACGTGGGAAACCCTGTCGGGAAAAAACCCACCACACCAAGTTGAATCTCTTTGTATTTCAGTAATAACAAATTACATACAATCAGAAAGACAACTCTCTGGTATTTCACAGTAGCTTCACTTTTCAATCTCTTTTTCAGAAAATGCTCTCAACAACTTGAAAAAACTCATCACAGAATTCTTAACACATTCTGATTTTATTCTCTTGTTGATCCTTATCTACCAATGCTCCATCGAAGAAAGTTTCCATGCCTTTTCAGATTTTTCCTTGCATGCAGTTTTTCTCCAGTGCTGCAACTGATGCAAAAACCAACCATGATCCATTTGAAACCCGCTTCCTCTAATTGGTCCACGAAGCTCCACATAGGATGGTCAATCTGGTCAAGGGAATTCAAATTTGTTGGCATATCGGTGAGACACTAACAGTGTCTCCCCGACGCCACAAAGTAATCACTTTGATATCGGCTTGAGTCTCCAACAGTCAGCAAGAATTTCTCTTATCGGCGAGACTCATATCGAATTCCATAAGTCATATCAAACTCAGAGAAACCATGGGCAAGACTTCCATATATTGCCAAGACCTTATGTCGAAATCTACAATTCATCCCACCGAGAGTTTTCATTCGGCATGACTTATCACTCTTCGGTGAGACTCATATCAAAGTCATAAGTCACACCGATGAGATATACTATCGGCAAGACTCATGTCTTTCGCCATGACATTTCATCGAGCTCCATCATGTCTTATCGAGTCGGAAAGACTTAAGTCTTTCGCTAAGACCTTACATCGGCCGAAGATGTCATATCGAAACACCCAGGAGTCGGCGAGACTTATCACCTTCGCCAAGAGGTTACTCTGAGCACACCTTGTGATCCTGAGTCACCGAGACCTCTCATTGAACATCACCAAGTCTTACTGAGTCGGCAAGACTTATGCCCCTTCGCCGTGACGTTTCTCCGAGCGCCCAAGGTTATCCCGAAGACTGTCCATGGATACTACCGTCAGTGTGACCTAGCTTCATCACTGAGACATCTCCCCGCGATCTTTATGTTAGCTCGATGTCGGCAAGACTTACTTCAGTCGCCAAGAATTCATGCTAAAGTCTTTTAAGTCACCGCGAAGATTCTACGTGGAGACCTATTCGGCGAGACATTATGCAGATCACCAAGACTTTATCCCGAGAGCCTTGTGTTTCCCCGATGACCAAATGCCGTCGGTGAGACTTTCACCATTCACTGGGACTTCTCCCCGACACTCGTGAGTTAACCTGATAAGATCAAACTGTCGCCCAAGGATCTTCATTCACCAAAAGGTCACATCAAACACACAAGGTCACAGTGATAGACTTGTCGGCAAGACCTCGACCCTGTCACAGCGACATGAACATTTCAAGAAATTCAGAACAGTTAGTCGGCCAGACATCCATGATGCCAAACCGACTTTTCTTTCAAAGAGTTTCATGTCAGTAAGAATTGAGGCATAGATTCCAACAAGCTCCCACTTGATGAAGATCTTACTGACACCTCAAGAGTATAATAAAACTACTGCAATTCATGGGCCAAGAGGCCCATCGAACTGGCAAACCACCTGAACTTGTCTGTGCTCATAGGCTTCGTCAATGCATCTGCAACATTCTCCAGAGTATCCACTTTCTCCAAAGAGACCTTCCCATCCTCAACCATATCTCGTACAAAGTGATACTGTACATCTATATGTTTCATCCTGGCATGGAAAGTAGGATTCTTTGCCAAACATATAGCACTCTGACTGTCACAGTAAATAGTAATCTTTCCTGCATCAAAACCAATGTTAGAACACAAACTTTTTAACCAGATTGCTTCTTTACAGGCATGTGTTGCTACCATGTATTCTACCTCTGTTGTGGACAAAGCGACTACAGCTTGCCGCTTGCTCATCCAACTCACTGCACCACCATTCATCGTGAAAATATATCCACTGGTGGATCTTCTATTGTCAATGTCCCCTACCCAATCAAAGTCCACATAACCTCGAATACTGAGAGTCCTCTGCGATTCAACCAAGTTTCCATGGTAACACAGAGCATAGTCTGAAGTGCCCTTCAAATACCTAAACACTCTCTTCACAACATCCCAATGTGTCCTTCTAGGATTTTCCATAAACCTGCTAAGAACTTCCACTGCTTGGGCAATGTCTGGCCTTGTACAGACCATTGCATACATGAGACTGCCAATTGCACTTGCATAAGACACACTGGCCATGTCCTCCATCTCAGAAGGAGATTTTGGAAAATCCTCAACAAATAGCTTCGTTCCCTGCATAACTGGAACAACTAGTTGTTTGCAATCAATCATACAAAATCTCTCTAGAACAGTCTTGACATACTTACTCTAATTGAGCCAAAGCTTTCTATTCTTCCTGTCCCTGGTTAGTTCCATTCCTAGAATATACCCTGCTACACCAAGATCTTTCATTTCAAACTTTGCAGACAACTTAGACTTAAGATCATAAATCATTAGCTTACTATTGCCTATGAACAACATATCATCAACATAGAGTGCAATAATAAGGACTTGATCACTTTCAACTTTGTAATACACACAGTGATCACATTTTGATCTTACAAATCCCAATGACAAAACAAATGTGTCAAAATTTTGGTACCACATTCTAGGGGACTGTTTTAAGCCATACAAAGATTTCTTCAACTTGCAAACCAATATTTCTTTACCTTTCTCCACAAAGTGCTCTTGCTGGGACATATACATTTCTTCTTCAAGATCACCATGAAGAAATGTTGTCTTCACATCCATCTGCTCAATTTCTAAGTCATACGCTGCTGCAAGTGACAAAATAAATCTAATAGATGTCAGCTTAGCTACATGAGAAAATATTTCTCCATAGTCAATTCCCTCTACCTGAGAATAACCTTTTGCAACTAGCCTTGCTTTATATTTTTCCACACTACTGTCCAGACCTATTTTCCTTTTAAACACCCATTTGTAGCCCACAACTTTCCTACCTTTAGGCAATGGCACCAAACTCCAGGTATCATTCTTGTCTAATGATGCCATTTCTTCATTCATGGCTTCCAACCAAGAGTTTGCATCAGACATTTTAAATGCCTCTTTCACAGTCCTAGGTTCATCAATGCTAGAAATTAAAGCATAGGCACAAGTAGACTCAATTAAAGAAAACCCATACCTATCAGGTTTCTTTCTTTCACGAGTTGACCTCCTCACAGGCTGAGGCTGAGGTGGTTCTTCATCTTCATCAGAACTTTCAGAACTACTTGAGCTCTCCTCAGTATCAGTTACATTTTGATTTTTCAATTCCTCTTTATCTGGTGTCGGAGGAATTGCTGCTACATCCTTTTCATTTTCTGATTTCTTCTCTGACTGTAGATCCAATGTTGAAGGCTTCAGCTCACGAAAGATAACACTTCTTCTGTACAATACCTTCTCAGTCTCAGGATTCCAAAGCTTGTATCATTTTATACCAGCACTATAGCCAATAAAGATACACTTTACAACTTTGTTTTCCAATTTAGATCTTTTTTCAAATGGCACATATGCATATGCCTCACAGCCAAAGACACGAATATGTCTCAAAGAGGGCTTCTTTCCAGACCATGCTTCCAAAGGTGTCTTCTCAACAAGAGCAGAGTTAGGAGAGTGATTTACCAAGTAACATGCTATAGAGACTGCTTCAGCCCAAAACTTCTCTTCTAAGCTAGCACTGCTCAGCATACTTCGTGCTCTTTCCATTACTATCTTGTTGAACCTTTCAACAACTCCATTTTGCTGTGGAGTGTAAGGTGTAGTCTTATGCCTTTTAATCCCATGGTCCTTATAGTACCTTTCAAAATCATCTAAACAAAACTCACTGCCATTGTCAGTCCTTAGACATTTCATTTTTCTACCAGTCTGATTTTCTACAAGGTGTAGACACGCAAAATTAGCATTATGCATTTGATCAAAATCACACTCATCCATTCATCAGGGTAAATTCATCAACTTAAATAAATCAAACTTGATCCTATCATCATCTCTTTGATTAAATAAATCAATCATTTATTTAATTAAATCTCAGAGCATTATTCATCTCCCTTTGATTTGATTTAAATCCCTAAATCAAGTCAAAGTGGTCAAATCTGCTTAATCATCATCCTAGCTAATTAATCCTGATTAAATCTAATGCTAATCCCATCCCACTTGCATTCTCTAGATATATCCACTTGCACAATAAATCAATTTTATTGATTTATTAAAAGCCTCATTTTCCCTCAACATGACAAGTCAAACATGGCATTTATTGCTCTTCTTTCTTGTCCCCCTCTCAAAATTTATTGCAAATTTGAATTCAAATTCTCCCTCTCATGGGCACTCTTCCCAAATCTTGCACAACCATTGACCATTCACCATTTGACAAGTGTCATCTTCTCATTGGAGGATCTTTAGTCCCACATTCACCATCTTGGCCAATCTCTCATTAACAAAATCTATAAAAGAAGGCTTAATCCTCATTCATAGGATCCACAATTTTATGCAAGGTTACTCTCTTCATTTGAGATTTGATCTTGTCCATTTCACTCCATCATCTCCATTTGCATTTTATCATCTTGAGCTTTGATCAAGGGTTGGGAAAGGGTCACTAGCACATGTGACACCAATCCAACATGGAATAGGTGATTATCATGCTTTTGAAATGTCTTATTGATGTTGCTTTGTTACTTGTGGCATTTCTTTAGCATAGGTATTTTATTTCATGGAGGTATTTGTAGATTTGTGTGTTTAGACTAACCTCTAATGAGTATTTGAAGTTGGTCTTACATTGCAGATTTAGGGTACTTCACAAGGTTTTTAAATTCCTTAAACCGACTGAATACTTCTGATTTTCTTTTCAGAAAATATACAAATGCTCTTCTTGAATAATCATCAATAAACGACACATAGTATCTTGATTTAGACAAAGAAGAAACATTCACTGGACCAAACACATCATAATGTATATAATCAAGCAAACCAGAAGATTTGTGAGGACTGGAATAAAATGACACACAGTGTTGTTTTCCATATATGCAATGTTCGCAAAAGTCAAACTCAAGGTTACAATCTTCAAGCCCTTCTACCAGGCTTTTATTTTTCAAGGTTTTTAAACCTTTCTCACCAATGTGGCCTAGCCTATGATGCCAGAGCATGGTCTTCTCTGCTGGAAGTTTAACCTCCATTGAGTTTACTCCACTAGGAATGTTTTCCTTCTTTTCTTCATGAGTAGCCTTAAGTGACTTTTCAGAGACACTGTTGCATTGGACAACCAGTGCATCCAGCTTGTATAGAGTACTGATTCTAGCACCCCTAGCCAACACCATAGAGCCTCTAGTCATCTTGTAGCCATTTCTAGAGAACGTGACCTACACTCCAATATCATTCAATTTACTTACAAAAAGTAAATTACGAGCCAGACCTGGTATGTACATTACATCATTGATTTCCTCCACTCTTCCATCAGGGAATTGAATTCTGACTCTTCCACGACCAACAATTTCCAAAGATGAATCACTTGCTAGGTACACCTTTCCACCATTGTATTTTTCATAATTCATGAACCATTCTCTATGAGATGTCATGTGGAAAGATTCTCCAGAATCATTCAGCCAGACATCATCTGATGCCCGTGTAGCCAAAGTTGCAATGAAGGCGTCTGCATCACTATGAGAAGAATCATTGCTAGAAGAATTCTTCTTCTTCTTTTTCTCCTCCTTGCAATCCTTTCGGACATGACCAGGTTGCCCACAATTCCATCACTTCACCTTGGACTTCTTGCTAGGAGACTTTGATCTCCCTTTTGATTTCGATCTGGACTTCTTGTCCTTCTTCTTGCCTTTCTCCTTTGGTCTACCTCCGACAGCCAGAACCTCGTTTGCCATCTCAGAAGATTTTCTTCTCATTTCTTCTGATAACAGAGAAGCAACAACATTTTCCATTTTGAATGTGGATGTTGTACTCCCTATAGCCATCACCAAATGATCCCAAGAATCAAGCAGAGAACATAGCAACAACATGCAATGATCTTCATCTTCAATCTTCACACCAATAGATGTCAACTGAGCAATCAACATGTTGAAAGCATTTAAGTGATTAGCAACAGACCCTCCTTCCTGCATTCTTAATAAGTATAGCTTCTTCCTCAAGAACAGCTTGTTCACCAAGGACTTGCCCTGATAAATGGATGCTAATCTTTTCCACAAGGAAGATGCAGTCTTTTCTTCATGCACGTTCAGAAGAACAGAGTCTACCAAATAGAGCCTTATCAACCCTTTAGACTTTCTATCTGCTAGGTCCCAATCCTCTTGCTTCATGCCTTGAGGCATTGTTCCAGACACAGCAGTCCAAAGATCATGATCAACTAACATATCTTCCATTTTGAGTTTCCACAACTCAAAATTTCTACCATTGAATTTCTCTATTTCCATCCTTCCGGATGTGCTCGCCATATTAATTTGTAATTAAATTATCAGACCTCTACAAAACTCCCACTGAAAAGGATTGACACAAAAACCCAACCCACTCACAAGGACAACACAACTGGCCAGGCTCTGATACCACTTGTAAGGAAAGCAGAGGTGCGGAAACACTTTCCTAATGCCAAATCCACAGGGAAGAATGCAATGCAGGGATTTTAATTTTTCAAATTACGATCTAATTAAGACACATGAAAGAATTACAAAAATAGAGCAAATACTCAAAGACAATGAACAACAGATTTATGTGGGAAACCCTATTGGGAAAAAACCCACCACACCAAGCTGAATCTCTTTGTATTTCAATAATAACAAATTACATACAATCAGAAAGACAAATCTCTGGTATTTCACAGTAGCTTCACTGTTCAATCTCTTTTTTAGAAAATGCTCTCAACAACTCAAAAAAACTCATCACAAAATTCTTAACACATTCTAATTTTATTCTCTTATTGATCCTTATCTGCCAATGCTCCATCAAAGAAAGTTTCCATGCATTTTCATATTTTTCCTTGTATGCAGTTTTTCTCCAGCGCTGCAACTGATGCAAAAACCAACCGTCATCCGTTTGAAACCAACTTCCTCTGATTGGTCCACAATGCTCCACATAGGATGGCTAATCTGTTCAAGGGCATTCAACTTTGTTGGCATATCGGTGAGACACTAACAGTGTCTCCCCGATGCCACAAAGTAATCACTTCGATATCGGCTTGAGTCTCCAACAGTCGGCAAGAGTTTCTCTTATCGGTGAGACTCATATCGAATTCCATAAGTCATATCAAACTCAAAGAAACCATCGGCAAGACTTCCATATATCGCCAAGACCTTATGTCGAAATCTTCAAGTCATCCCAGCGAGAGTTTTCATTCGACATGACTTATCGCTCTTCGGTGAGACTCATATCGAAGTCATAAGTCACACCGATGAGATATACTATCGGCAAGACTCATGTCTTTCGCTGTGACATTTCGTCGAGCTCCATCATGTCTTACCGAGTCGGCAAGACTTTAGTCTTTCGCTAAGACCTTACACCAGCCGAAGATGTCATACCGAAACACCCAGAAGTCGGTGAGACTTATCGCCTTCGCCAAGAGGTTACTCCAAGCACACCTTGTGATCCCAAGTCGGCGAGACTTATCCAAGTCACCGAGACCTCTCATCGAACATCACCAAGTCTTACCGAGTCAGCAAGACTTATGCCCCTTCGCTATGACGTTTCTCCGAGCGCCCAAGGTTATCCTAAAGACTGTTCGTGGATACTCTCGTCGGTGTGACCTAGCTTCATTGTTGAGACATCTCCCCGTGATCTTTATGTTAGCCCGATGTCAGCGAGACTTACTTCGGTCGCCAAGACTTCATGCCGAAGTCTTTGAAGTCACCACAAAGATTCTACGTGGAGACCTATTCGGCGAGACATTCTACAGATCGCGAAGACTTTATCCCGAGAGCCTTGTGTTTTCCCGATGACCAAATTCCATCAGTGAGACTTTCACTATTCGCTGGGACTTCTCCCTAACACCCGTGAGTTAACCCGATAAGATCAAACTGTCACCCAAGGATCTTCATTCGCCAAAAGGTCACAGTGAACACACAAGGTCACATCAATAGACTTGCCGGCAAGACCTCGACCCTGTCACAGTGACATGAACATTTCAAGAGCTTTAGAACAGTTAGTCGGCCAGACATCCATGATGTCACACTGACTTTGCTTTCAAAGAGTTTCATGTCAGTAAGAATTGAGGCACAGATTCCAACATAAAACATTGTCATGAATTGAGACAAAGACTGAACCAAATGAATACTTTTATACTTTCTCTTGTATCAGAGTTCATAAAAATAACAAAATGTTTGAGCATGACATTTTGATATAAACATTTGCAGAAGTGAAGAAAATCCAAAAGACCAAATGACTATTTATAGAGTAGATTTTAGTAGTGCTAAACAACATTGTATTTGCATTAACCATGAATCAAATAGACATATCATCAATAAAGACTATAGCCAAGATGTTTTACACATTCACATGTATCAAAGCCCACAACAAAACCTTCTATGCATGATATGTTGACTTAAACATCGAAAAAGATGCAAGACTGAAGCTTAACAACATTTAATGCAACTGATGACATATTGAGATCAAACAAATAAGAACAATCACACAAAAAATCATCACATAACACAATGTTTTGTCCTAAGTGGAAATCCCTCTTGGGGAATAAAAACCACTCAAAAAATATCACTTTATTCAGATAGAGCACCAACTCTACAAAGTTTAGGAGCACCCACTCCAAGGAGCACCAACCCCTTTTCAAGGCAACAAATTATAGCATTCTATCAAAACCCTAGAAGTGAAATTTTGCAACCCTAGAATTACAATAGAAGACTATGAAAATCCTCATTAAGCACATTGAAGAATGTTGTATGAGAATGACAACATCTTCCTTAAATACAACAATTTGAGATTCACTATTATAAAGATTTTCAATGCAATACAACTTCTAGATAAGTCTAAAATCTCATATTTTCCTTTCAGACAAATCTTACATTGCATATATGATATTACAATAAAATCATCAAATCAGAATAGTGCCAAATCATTGTTCTTATAACATCCAAAAATGATGTTGACTTCTGCCAACTATCAACAAAACAACTGATAAATTCATAACTTCTTTCATCACCATATTCTACTATTTTTGAACTGCCTTTCAATTGCAAGTGACCCATATATAGTGACAGGTAAATGAATGAAAAACTGTTATAAAAACCCGACATTGCCATTTACCCAAAGTCAAAAACAAAAACGTTACCCACATGATGAATGGAAACAATAGCCTCAAAAAACTAGACAAGGGACATTAACCACTGAAGCAAAAGTTCATTTCCCTTAACTATATTTGCATACGGGTTAAAGTAAAATACCCACATTTCCACTGTTTTGAAAATGTAAAACCCCATGCCATGTAATCCCAACATATTTTATTTTCTTGCTTCACAAAAAACATTGACCTTTCACATCGTATAACTTTTTATCCAAAAGTAGGAACAAGAACAACAAAAATGAAAGATATCACCTGAAAATAACAACCATATCACCATCATTTATATGTTGGACCGACCGAAATAACTGTTCTCCTTTCACTCCTACCACTTCTCACACTGGCTGAGCTTTGTTGTATCAAAGAGATCCTCATGATTATTCAAAATTGTTACCATATTTTCACCCATGGCTCAATCAAGTAGAGCCTATTGATAGAAAGAAGAAAGAAAATGGTACATTTGCTATTCCCCTTACATTGCATTTATGTATACAAATGAAATAACTTGAGAGATTACAGAAACACAAATCATTGCATTTATACAGATGCATGAAACATAAGAATATTTTGCAAATTTCTTCTAAAAAAGTTATTTTATTGAATAGAAATATTCATTTAACTCACACAAGCCGTGAGTTTAACTGTTGCTTACTTATTGAATGCTAATCAAAATCAACATGTACATGAATACGTAAACAAATGAAAAGAATATGCATGTAGTGAGGGTAACCAGTGATTGCCTGATAATGACTAGTTAGTTGTGTCTTCTTGTCGGACTGCTGCCCAAGTTGTCCTGGCCTTCTTAGCTCCTTGATACTCCTGTTTCCTGCATTAGGCCAAAGCAATGTGTTAGAGCAGTGCTCTAAGCAATGAAAAGTTACCTACCATACATGATCATTTACCTATGCATGTATAAATTGATCTTGATCTACATTAAATTAACAATTATATATTGAATGTTCTAGAGAAAACATTGAAGCTATCAAGTGCAATTGAAATACACATATTTTTCTAATTTGTTTTCTTCATGTTTAGTTACAGGTGTAATCATGTCTTAATTCAAATGAGTGGCGGAAATGCAGCTCCCATGAGGGTTGAGCCCAACTCATAATTTATGCATAGCCTTTTAAATATTTGCTCATTGAATAGTGAGTTTTGAAAACATATAGGAGTATAGTGAGTAGTTGTAGAAACTAATGAAACAGGATTTCAATAGTGAGCTTGATATCATGTAGACATAAAGACCATGCTTTATAAATCATGGTAGTCAAACAAATAGATCTCAAAGTTCAAATACAAGTGAATTAGTATCTTGCAAGTTTATATTTCTCAAAATGTTAGTACTTCATAATGGAGATCTACAATAAGCAGCTACCAAGTGAATAATGAGCTTTCAGTGGTAATATTCTTTATGGGCAAAAACAATGATGAACAAGCATATAGAATGTTCATAGATAAGAATATACCAGTAAAAAAAAGCTTAAGTGCTTCAGTTCACTATTATCAATGGGAAATGTTCACTTAGTGAAATCATAACATGAAGAAATGCAATCATTAATCAAAATGTTATCATTTTGAAAATCTTGGAGAGACAGTCATGAAAGATATAACTTACACTTGACAATACTTCTGAGAGTGCAATAATAATAATAATATGACAGTGGCTTAAGAATAGTACATAAGCAAGATAATATTGAACAATAGGCCACAACAAAGCAGTCAAGTACCTAATGCAACTCCAATTTGTGATAAGATAACAACTCAGTGATCTTATGGAAATGGAGAAGACCACACATAGCAAAAGTTATCAATAATATAGTCAGGTCTCAAATGACAGTAACAAATACATTTTGAAGAATTCAAAGGATAAGCATTTTGTATTCAAGGATAGTACAAATAAATGCACAAGGAGGAAATTTTTTTTCTGTATTTTGCACACTTGATTAACCTAGTACATACAGAATGTAGCAGTGTGGTGAGAAAAATAAGTATGGTATATGTGTTGATGGAAAATCTGTAGCAATGTATTTACAAAATTTATATATTGGCAATAGCTAGTAAGAAAAAGAAAACAATGTTGGAAAATGCTTTCAACATGTAGGAACAGTCAAAAGAAAGATCTCAACTATAGATAATTATGTCATTCATCAAGTACAATGGATAGTCATGTTGAGTCAAAGTTGAAGCAATCAGGACAAGAATGGCATTTATAATCATCATCAAGGTTAATGAAGGCAATCACAGGGACTGTAATAAGATGCATAAGGAAAAGTATGAGATGGAAGAATAGTCACATAATTGTCATAGACACTTATATGAACAGTGCAATTGACCAAGTAGAATTTCAAGTCTATTGTTATGAGAAATGAGCTTAATAGTAAAACAACAAGTCCTCTATCTTTTGAAGCATTCAGTTATAGTTATAACACCAATAAGAATTGAACATGGAAGTGCTTCAAAAAATCCATGAGTAGTTGAAGAGAACATCCATACAAATTCTTATGATTCATTCTTCAAGCTACACCTGTACTATGCAATGACGTTGAATCTTTTAGTAAAATCTGAATACATATATGGTAGAAAGATAAATGAAAATCAACAAAAAAGGGTGGATACCCAGAGTGTTGCCACAACCTAACAACATTTTCCCTATGGAACTAGGGGATAAGATAGCTCTTGATTTTACTACCCATGCCCCTCATGAAATCTCATTCAAATTATAATCTTACATAATATTATCATATTAAAGGTGATTATGGCACTGCTGAAAATCATGACAAGGTACAGAGAGGAGAAAACACAAAGCAAAAGAATACAAAAGAGAAAAATTTAAATATTTTCACTATTTTTCTGTATAATGGAGCCCAAATTAGCATATAATGCACAAATAAAGAATAGGAAAAACGTATCTCTTTTGCTCAATTACAGATTGAAACTTAGAGCAACCATGACAGAATGAAGGGCCGAGTACTTACCCAACATTTTGAATTCTTCATTTGTTGAAAATCTATCAGAATATAAGTTCAAAAATGCCATTTTCCCCATGAGAGCTCGATGAAACTCGGCGGTGGCGCCCTCAGAGCAGCAAGAAGAAATGAAGTGAAATGAATGTTTAGGGGTTTAGAAACCCTAAAGTGGAATTCAATAGTGTCAAAGGAATTTTCCTTTAGCTTTTATTTTTATAAAAAACTTTATTCATATAAGCGTCGTGTCATATTCCTTTTTGAGGAAAATGCATTAATCAATGCTGTGAACTTAGGCTTTTAGTCTCATGCCTTAGTGACTTTTGTATAATGTAAGTCTTTTAAAGACTTATGATTTAGGAGTCATTAAGCTTTAGTTGTTTTTCTTTTGCATTTGCTTACTTAATGTAAAGTATTTTTAAATTAAGTGATTTATAAACCACTTATTTAAAATGCTATTTTCAAAAAATGCAAAATTGAATGATGGAGTTTTCCAATGTATGGCAATGATGAAAGAAAAGATAAGCATGTGTTGATAAGACCAAGTCTTGAAGGGAGATTTGTTTGAGAATTTATGAAATACCAAGCTTATAGGAATAAAATTACTCTTGAGAACATGTAGGAGAAATTGATGGCTTGTTGCCAAGCATCTAGGGAGGTTTTCAAATGCCAAGATATAGGGGAGTGGCAAAAGCATTTGGAGTGATTTTAGAGTTGTTTGAGGTCAGTTTGGGGACATTTGGAGCGTATTTAGGGGCCTTTTATGGTTTGATAGGGTCAACTTGACTTTTTCAACCATTGTGAGCTCTTTTGGTGAGGATTTGGGTCCTAAATTTTTGGCTCTTAAGGGGCTTACGAAAATGAAGCTTCTAGTTCCTTTTTTGGTGGCTTTTGGAGGGAGAAGTTTTGATAGTTAGTCATTTTTGACTCATTTTTGTAACTCAGTTCTTCTTATGCAATTTTGATTCTTATGCAATTTTGAGGGTTAGTGATTCTGGAATCCTTTCTCAGACTTGCAGCTTTTGTAACTCATTTTGGCTTGTATGATAGAGGTTACCTTCAAAAATTAATGAAATTAAGTGCTTTACCATCTCAGTTCTTCTGTTCTTTGTGTGCACTCGTTTGATTGATCAAGCCACTTATGAGATTATCTTTTTTCCTTGTGGTTTTGTCTCACTAATAGCATCTTTTGCAGAAGATTGTGTATGTTGCAGGTTATAATGTAAAACTGCATGTGATTCTAGTCGTGAAAATTTCTTTCCTTATAGATATAGGCATTAAAACCATCTTGTAAAATATTTATGTAAGAAACACATAAGATTGGGTTGTGTATGTTAAACTTTGTCTTTGTTTAAACTCATGTTTTGGTGCATCACCCTTAGGAGTAGATTTTTTCATTTTAAATTATCTTTCTTCCCCTTTCCCTCACAAGTTAGTAGTTTTAGAGTGGTAACCAGCTAGGAGCTGGCCTTATCCGGAGGTTCATTTCAACTTTAGGTGACCCACAGCCTTGAAATGATCCCATGTTTCTCCAAAAAGCTTAGTTTCATAACTTTGCATAGGGTGCATTTCTGGGAGATAACAAGAATGATTCAAACATCATTGCAAACCCTGGTGTTTTCCATGTGAGCCTCTACCTCTCGTACTCAAATTCGAGAGCCTTTTACAAATGTTTGAAAAGAACTTTGAAACAAATTTCTTTATATCATATAGTTTTTACCTTTATAGGCCCAATGGATTGATCTCCATTTTTTTTATAATGGTTTTGCAACTCTAATACCCAAGTAACTTTGAAAGAACACCCACTAGGAATCAAAAACCTCTTTAGAGCCCTTCAAATCAATATATAATAAGGTGTTCAAAATATATCTCATAAGCTCAATGTAGTCAGTATTGACTTCCATTGTCTATGTTAAAAGTCTAAATGAATTTAGACTTGTCAACTATAATCATCACCACTAAGAGCTTGAAAACTTTCTGCATACCTTGGAGACAATGTGAACAAACACTAAGAGACTTGTATCAAAGTATTCCACCTTATACACCAAACCATGTCAAGTCAACTAATTCATTATTGTGATGATATAAAACATATGCCTTGTATGCCTTGATTTGCTCATACTGAAAGCAAACTTCTATCATAAAGTGCCATTAACTTGTATAATGCCATATACTTGTGAAAAACTGAATCAAAGACCTGTAACTGTAACATGTAACCACAAATCAACTGCAAAACATCCATATGAGAAATCAATGTGAATTCCAAAGCATCGTTAACATGAACGATACAAACTACAAAACATTTTGACATCAAGGAAAAACCACAAAACAATTGAAAGACAACACACTCTCCCTCCTCATGCTCTCCCTCCTATCCCTCCCACTCTCCTTCCCTCTCTCTGCCTATTTCTCCCTCCACTCCCTACCACTCTTTCTCTACCTCTCTCTCTCCCTCCCCCCTCTTTATCTATTACTCTCTCCTTCCCTCTCTACTCTCTATATCTCTCTCCCCTTTCCCTCTTTTCTCTCATTCTCTCTCTGCCCCTTCCTTTCTCACTTCTTTTACTCTCTCACTCTCTCCTTCTTTCACTCTCTCTCTCTCACACACACACTCACCTCTATCTCCTCCATCCCCTCTCTACTTATCTCTACCTCTCCTCTCTCTATGTCTCCTTCCATCTCTACCTATCTTTATCTCCCCTCTCAATCTCTTTGCCTACCTCTATCTCTTTGTTGCTCTCTCTCACCTGTCTCTCCATACCTACCTCTCCCTCTATCTCTCCTTCCCTCTCTACTTATCTCTACCTACCTATCCCTTTATACCTCTTTCTCTCTCTCTCCCTCCCTCCTTCCCTCTCTCAATCTCTCCACCATCCTCCTATCTCTATCACATCTCTCTCACTTCTTCCTCCCTCTCCCCTCTTTCTCTCTCTCTCCTTCCCTCTCTACTCTCTCTATCTCCCCCTCCCTCTCTACCTACCTCTATCCCTCTATTTCTCTCCCTCACCTCTCCCTCCATCTCTCCTTCCCTCTCTACTTATCTCTACCTACTTATCCCTTTATACCTCTTTCTCTTTCCCTCCCTACCTCCTTCCCTCTCTCAATCTCTCCACCTTGCTCCTCTCTCTATCACCTTTCTCTCACTTATCCCTCCCTCTCCCCTCTTTCTCTCTCCTTCCCTCTCTACTCTCTATATCTCAACTCTCTCTCTCCCCCTCTTTCACTTTCAATATTTCTCCCCCTCTTTCTCTTTCAATCTCTCTCCCTCTCCCTCTCTCTCCTCTCTCTCTCTCTCTCTCTCCTTCTCTACCTCTCCCTCCCTCCTTGCCTCTTTATATAAATATCCCCACCTTCCTCCAATTTTTGTATCACATATTGGTGCACATCAAAGAGAGACACAAATAAAGAGATAGAGAGAGAAAGGAGGGAGGGTGAGAGAGGGAGGAGAGAGTGGGAGAGAGAGAGAAAGGGGAGGGAGGGAGAGGTAAAGAGGTATAGGTGAGATAGAGATGTAGGTAGAGAGAGGGAGAGAGGAGATATAAGTAGAGAGGTAGGTAGAGAGAGTGGTATGGAGTTACAGAGGGGAGATAGAGAGAAGTAGAGAGATAAGGACAGAAGGAGGGATGAGTAAGGGGAGAGAGGTGAGATGGACATATTGTTATTGTGTGTGAGAGAGAGAGAGAGAGAGAGCAAATGAGAAGGGAGATGAGAAGGGAGGAGGGGGAGGAGGATAGTGGGGAGAGAGGAGAGAAGGAGGGAGGAAGGAGAGGAGAATAGGTATATAGGGAGGATGGGTTGAATAGAGAGAGTGAGAGTGAAATTGGTAGAGGGATGTTGATATCAGTAGAGATGGAAGGAGAGATAGAGAAATGAGGCAGAAGAAGATGTTGAATGAGAGGATAGAGAGGTGACAAATGAGAGGGGAAGAGAATGGGGAGTGAGAGGAAGGAAAGGGAGGAGGAGAAAAAAATAGATAAGGGATAGGTGGGGCGGTTGTAAAGTGAGAGATCAAGATTGGTGGAAGAGAGAAGAGAGAGAGGGAGGTGGGAAGATGGGAGGGAGGGGAGAATAAAGAGGGATGGTTGAAGGATAAATAGGAGAGGTGAGTGAGGGGAGGTGGTGAGAGAAATAGGGAGGAGAGAGAGAGAGGGAGGGAGGAGGTGATGAGAGGTGGGGGAGGAGAAGATCCTCAACCCTTCAACCCTTAATCCTTAAACCCTTAAACCCTATTCCCTCAATCCTATAAACCTCATATAACCTTCAACCCTCAAACTTCAACCCTCAAACCTTTAACCCTCAACCCTCAACCCTTAAACCCTAATCCCTCAATCATATAACCCTCAACCCTCAACCCTCAATAGTTAAACCCTAATCCTTAATCATCAACCCTTAAGAGCCTCTTGCTTCCAACCCTCAGCCCTTAGGTATGAGCCTAATCCTCAGTTCTCAGAGCCTCAACATAGGCTCTCGTCAGCTTCCGGCCCTCTGCCTTGAGCCCATCCCTCAGCCTCAGCCCTTAAGCCCTAATCCCTCAGCCTCTGCCCCTATGCTCATAGGCCTTAGGCTCTCAGAAATCCTCAGCCTCAGGCCTCAGCCTGATCCCTTGGCTCAATGCAGACCCTGGCCTCAGCCCTCAGCCTTCGGCCCCTCGACCCTCAGCCCCTTAGGCCCTCGGCCTTAAAGGCCCTGATCCCTCAGCCCTTGGCTCTCAGTCACAGGCCCTTAGGCCTAATCCTCAGTCCTGTAACCATTGACGGCTGGGCCTAAAGGCTCCAGCCTCAACTTGCTTCAACCCTAATCCCTCAACCCTCAACCCTCAATCCCTATAACCTTAAACCATAATCCATCAATCCTATAACCATCAACCTTCAAACCTAAAAATTCAACCCTCAACCCTTAAACCCTAATCCCTCAATCCTCAACCCTTAAACCCTCATCCTTCAACCCTCAAACATTAAACCCTAATCCCTCAACCCTCAACCCTTAAACCCTTAATACCTAAACCCTTAAACCCTTAAACCCTAATCCCTCAATCTTATAACCCTCAACCTTCAACCCTCAAACTTCAACCCCCAACAATTAACCCTCAACCCTTTAACCTCAACCATCAAACCTTAAATCCTCATCCATCAACTCTCAACCCTTAATCTCTATACCCTGAACCCTCATATTTGATCCCTCAACCCTTAAACCCTCAACCATTAAACCCTCAAGCCTCAAGCCTCAATCCTTAAACCCTAAACCCTTAAACCCATTAATCGTTAACCCTAAACCCTCAACCCTTAAACCCTTAATCCCTAAACCCTTAAACCCTAATCCCTCAATCCTATAACCCTCAACCTTCAACCCTCAAACTTCAACCCTCAACCCTTTAACCTCAACCCTCAACCCTTAAACCGTAACCTCTCAACCCTCAATCCTTAACCCTTAATCCCTAAACCCTTAAACCCTAATCCTCAATCCTATAAGCCTCAACCTTCAACCCTGAACCCTTTAACCTCAACCCTCAACCCTTAAACCCTAATCCCTCAATCATATAACCCTCAAACTTCAACCCTCAATCCTAAACCATAATCCCTCAATCCTCAACCCTTAAACCCTCATCCCTGAACTCTCAACTCTCAAACCTTAATCCCTATACCCTCAACCATCATACCTCAAATCTCACCCCTTAAACCCTTAAACTCTCAACCTTTAAACCCTCATCCCTCAAGCCTCAACCCTTAAACCCTAATCCCTTAACCCTCAACCATTAAACACTCAACCTTTAAACCCTAATCCCTCAACCCTCAACCCTTAATCCCTTATCTCTCAACCCTTAACCCTTAAACCATATACCCTTAATTCCTCAACCCTCAACCCTTAAAACCTTGACCCTCAACCTTCAACCCTAATCCCTAAACCCTGAACCCTTAAACCCTAATCCCTCAACCCTCAACCTTTAAATCCTCAACCCTTAAACCCTAATACCTCAACCCTCAACCCTTTAACCCTCATCCCTCAACCCTTAAACCCTCAACCCTTAATCCCTTAACCCTTAACACTTAAAAACTAAAACTTGAACCCTCAACCCTTAAAACCTGTACCCTCAAACTTCAACCCTCAACCCTAATCCCTCAACCCTCAACCCTCAACCCTCAACCCTTAACCCTCAAACCCTCATCCCTCAATGCTCAACCCTAATCTCTCAAACCTCAACCATTAAACCCTCAACCCTCAACGCTCAACCCTCAACCCTCTACCCTATACATTAAACCCTCAACCCTAAACACTCAAGCCTCAAGCCTTAAACCCTAATCCCTCAAGCCTCAACCCTTAAAACCTAAACCCTTAAACCCTCAACCTCGACCCTCAACCCTAATCCATCAACCCTTAAACCCTAATCCCTCAACCCTCAACCCTTAAAAACTCAACCCATAAATCCTAAACCCTCAGCTTGTAAACCCCTAATCCCTCAGCCCTCAGCATAAACCCCTCAGCCTCAGCCTCAACCCTTAAACCTCTACCCTCAGCCCTTAACCCTCAAACCGAATGCCTAAACCCTATACCTTAAACCATAATACCTTAACCCTCAACCATTAAACCCTAATCCCTCAACCCTCAACCCTTAAACCCTTAACCCCTAAACCCACAACCCTTAAACCCTATTCCCTCAACCCTCAACCCTCAACCCTTAAACCCTCAACCCTCAACCCTCATCCCTCAACCCTATACCTTAAACCCCAATCCCTAAACTCTCAACCCGTCAACCCTCAAGCCTTAAAACCTAATCCCTCAACCCTATAACCCTCAACCATTAAACCTTGATCCCTCAACCCTTAAACCCTCAACCCTCAAACCTCATCCCTCTACCCTATACATTAAACCCTCAACCCTAATCCCTTAACCCTATACCTTAAACTCTAATCCCTCAGCCTTGAACCCTTAAACCCTAAGGAGGGAAGGAAAGGTATAGAGGGTGGGTAATGAGACAAGGAGGGAGAGGTAGAGAGGTAAAGAGGGAAGGAGGGAGAGTGAGGGTGGGAGGAAGAGGTAGTGATCAAGATAAAGGAGATAAATGGGAAAGAAACAATAATAGAGGGAGAGAGAAGAAGAGATAGGTAGGGAGGAAAGGATATAGATGGGAGTAAGGAAGGCAATATAGAGAGGGAGACAGGGAGAGAGATTGGGAGAGACCTAGAGAGGGGAGAGAGAGAAGAGAGGGAGAGTTGAAAGGGAAGTATCGGTAGATGAGTAACAAGCGATGGAGGGAGAGGTACACATGGAGGGAGTGAGAGACATAGGGAGGAGGAGATAAAGAGGTGAGGACCTAGAAAGGGGAGAGGGAAGATGAGAGAAAGATGAACGAGATGAGGGATAGAGGGGGGAGAGAGGTGGGTAATAAGATAAGGTTGGAGATACTTTGAGATGGGGAGAGAGAGAGGAAAGAGGTGAGAAATAGAGGGGGAGAGAGGTGGGTTATGAGACAAGGAGGGAGAGACTTGGATATGTGGAGAGAGAGAGAGGTTGGGAGGGAGATGTAGCGATTGAGAGAAAAGAGAGAAATGGGCGAGAAACAGTAACAAAAGGAGATAAAAGAAGAGAGAGGTAGGGAGGAAAGGATGGCGATGGGGTTAATGAGGGAAGGAAAGGTTTAGATGGTGGGAGAGACCTAGAGAGGGTTGAGAGAGAATAGGGTGAGTATTGGTTAAGAGGGAAGGAGACAAAGAGGGACTAAAAAGTAAAACCTCGACTATCCATCATCGATCATAAACCATAAAATTCAAACCTTATCAAAGTGGGGTAGTGATCTAGAGAAATCAAAAGCATCAAAGTTGGTATTTTGTCAATACATCACTATTTGGTGAGCGCTAAATTTGGCACTCGCCAATTGTTGCATTGCATTTGGCAAGTGCCAAATTAGTTGCATTGGGAAATACCAAGCCTAAGGTTTGGATTTTGTCTTGGGAATCCAACCCAAACGAATGGATGGCCATTTCATGCCAAGGACGTGATTTTTTTAAAGGGTAACAAAATTTAACATGTTTTTGGTCATGCTAACTGTCAAGTTTGCACGTCTTTCAATGCAAGTTTATAAAAAACTATGATGATGTTAGTCTCTCTCTTAGCTATCTAAATATATTTTTTTATGTTTTTATTATGTTAAGGTTTTCATCTATAACTTCTCTTGTTAATGCCTTCGTTTTTTTGTCAAAAACCAACATGTACTAGTTTTGGAATAGATTTTTACTCGTTCATTGAATTTTGAAATAAATTAGATTTTTATAAACTAGACTCCATTCTACATATAATTAAAAAAATTGATTTTTGTTCAGTTTTCAAAAAATTTAGGGGGGAGCACACTCAAATTTCATCTTTTCAGGATGTTTCCACTTCTAAAATTCATAAAAAAATTATTCATAATTAAAAAAAATAGCCGAAAGAATTGGGATAAACTACATGGTGCTAGCTAATTTCTCACTGTTCATAGTTTTGAAATTCTAAAAAAATTAAAAAAAGGGAGGCCACAACAAATGGTATGATTTTTACTTTTATAAAAATAGGATCACTTTTGCTGGCCCCCCTTTTTGGAACCCTTAATATTCATTATTTTAAAAAAAATAGTAGCTTAGAAAGTAGACTGAGAGAACTTCAACTCTTGTTCTTGTTGCATCTTCAAATTTTGAGTGTAAGTATCTTCATTTTCTCGTGAACATCAGAATTTGCTGATTTCAGAAAAAAAAAAAGTGGCATCTTAAGAGCCATTTTTGTGTCACAGATTGGTGCACACACCCATATATATCATTATATATATTAATGTATATATATATATTATATAATGTTCGACCACTATAATATATGTGTGTGTGTATTAAAATCAGCAATTTCCCATCATATATACATTAATAATTATATATAAATATATATATATGTATGTACATTAAAATATGCATGTATATACGTATATAATAAAATACGCACATATTAAAATATGCATGTATATATGTCAATACATATATTTATACTAATATTTTATTATTTAAATATTCATAACAATCATATGTATTTATATATTCATTGATCAATATGTATATATATATATATACAAAATGTATATATATATATATATATTATATATGTCCAATATATCCAATCGAAACTCTCATGTATATGGTATATCAGTACATGAGTATGCGTAAGTACTTCTCCGTATGTATACACATGCACATATATACTCACATGTGTGAGTTATCACAATCACATACATATATACATATACACATTCTATGTATATACTTATCGATTAATATATAAATACAAATACACAATGAATAATTCAAACTCAATACAAAGATTTAATCACGTAATTCAAACATAAGAACAATTAAGAAATAAAAGACTAAAACCCATTACAGATAATCCCCAAACTATGACTAAAGATTTACTTACTAAATCTCAAACTAACTCGACTCAACTTGACCAAACTAGGATGTGAGTGTGTGATAGCTCAAATAGGCACATTAGGGGTTACCAAACCAAGATCTTCTCCTGAGTGATACTACCCTCTCTTTCAGAGGCTCAATTATTTTCCGGCATCCAACTTAGTGCATCACAAAGGTAGTTAGCCGATCACATGAAATTTATTTGCTTCACAAATCATTTACATCATCAAAGAATTAAAGCAATCATATTGCAACACATATTTATTCATCACATTTTTGATCAAAATATATACAAAACATATTTCATGCATTAAAACATTTGGTAATTGCATAATGAGGTGTAACATATCAAAGTCACGATTTTGCATTTAATATCATATTTACTCATAAAGGTAAAAGTAACCTAGTAACTAAGAAATAGGGTGTAACACTTAGGAGAATGGGTCCCTTCATAAATTTATGAGAATTCTTCTAAAGTATTTCCACATGATGGTAGTCTTCATATATTAGGAAAAGGTAGAAGTAGAGGTGAATCAAGAAAAGTAGAAAGTCGAGTTGTGCATATTACTAGATCAAGTTTATAGGTGTAGGAATCTCCACAATCACAAATTCAACTCTAATCTCTAGACTCAATCTTGTGCATAGAAAACAAACTATTATGATAGATCAAGGAAAATAATAGATAGAGGCATTCCATTTCAAATCTTGAGACATACTAATTTATAGTGCCACATGTAACTTTTCTCATTCATTGATTATGGAGCTAATTAAATTCATTTTCTATTTACCTCCCACATTTAATTGTACTGCAAAAAATCTTAGAAAACATATTCTCATAACTTATTACCATTAAATTAGTTTAAAGGCTAATTGTGCTTATGTGTATGTATGTTATTGTATTAGCCTAGACTATACCTAGGGAAAGTTTATTTTCCTTTATGAATTTCACTATAAAATCAATAGAAAATTAATTATAGAAGCTCAATTTTGTTAGTAAAATTAGATAGAATTGCATCTTATATAAAAAAGTTCTTAGAAAGGCTTTAAGTCATCTAGTCTATGGAGATTAGTTGTTTGAAGTTGAGATGTATGGTTATTACATAATCTTTAAGCTTAGTTCTATTATTGGACTCTCAAGTACCCCCCCCCACCCCCTCAAACTTAGCTTTGTCAACTTAAATGAATTTTTCAATCTATAATGGAGCCCAAATTACTCATTTTATTTTGTATGTGGTCTACCAAGGTTTACCTTCAAGGGAAATTTTCTTACACATTGAAATTCTTATCCATGATGTCTTGCATGTAATATATTTGAGACATTCAAGCATACCTTTTGGACCTTCCCTTGGGCCAAGAACACTTGGAATTACGTTTGTATCCATTTTTAGACCTTTCAAATTAGGTCTTTCTCTTAATTTTTTTTTTTTTTTAGGGATATGCTCATGAGAGTATCCTATATTTTCATAATTTAGAGAAATTTAGAGCTTATGTTATGTTTCCAACTCTAAAAATAAATAAATAATATTATTTGTAATGGAGAGGTTATAGATTTTTCCTTCTTTTTTAAAATGAGAAAGCATGCGTTCTTGCACTTTTGCTTACTTTTAGATGTAGGAACAATTTAAGATAATTTCCCTGGAGTTTCAACATCCCCAACCTACCCAATATTTAAGGACTTATGCATCTTCCACCACAAGAAAAATATCAAATCTAAACAATCTACCCCAAGAGCTTCTGGCACCTCGTCCTCGGAAAAGTGATTCATTCACACAATAAAAGTTGTTTCTTGCTTCCTCATTCTCAATGAAGGTGGCATGGGTGGTCACAACATAATACATTTACCTCCTTTTTGGGAGTTCTTGTATTGAGCTTGCATTACATGTCTCTCAAGACAAGTAGATGGATCTTGATCCTCTCTCTAATAAATTATATGAGTGAGTTGTTCCTCACTCATAAAATGATTTCCTTGCCCAAATTTTTTATACAATTATATTTACATATCAATAAACCATATTTTTATCATTAACCATCACAATTATATGTATTAATTTATAAATCTAAAATATATTTCTAATAAAGACAACATGGCTCAGGATATGCCAATTATTACATTTAAATAGTATTATGATTAATATAGGATTAAAGAATACTAGAATAATCAAAGAATAATAAATTGCACAAATATTATTGTTTAACAATTGACCACTATTGGAAAACAATATTAGAGTAGCTTAAGATAGAAAACTATATGCTAAACAATTGTAGAAGTGGGGATAGCCAAATATAGATGACTATATCATGGTAGAACTACATGATATAGACCACTACAACATGGAAAATATAAAAGTAACTAAGATGACAACAGTATGACATACATACATTAAAAAAAGGTATAGAAGTAAGCATAGCCAAGTATATACCATATAATTTAAAAGTAGGAAACACAATTCATCATAAGCCATGTAGAAAACTTTGAAATATGTAAAGCATAATTCCATTAATCTTATTTAAAATGGAGAGCTGCCAAAAATCAAACTAGAGAGAATCATATCCAAAGAAGATTAGAATTCAAATTCATAAATAATTGACCATTCAACTTTATGCCCAATAGAGTAAGAAACATGATTGATAACAATCTAGATAGTCTTAAGGTATTGGAAGTTTGCATGATTGATCTTTCCCTTATTGTAGGAGTGTGCGAGAAGCTATATAATTTTGTGGCTTCTTGGATGATCTAATCAAGCTTGGTTCCCATGGATTCTTAACAAGGTTCAATGGTTGTGTTAGTGAACAGATTGGCCCTTTATTATAATATTTAAAAAGATCAACTCTATTGCCCAGGAAGCATAAGGGCCAACAATACTAACAACTCTAGAAAGGTCATAATTACATTTGTGATTTTCCTTTGAATTTTAGAGGTATAGCTCCCTCATGTGATTTGATTTATTTTATCATGCTTTTAACTCGAAAGTAGGTAAGGGAAACAAACACTAATTCATAAATATGAAATTAGTGTGGGCAATTTGAAAAGACCACTAACCATTGAGCACAAAGGCTTAAATAATCAATGATTGATAAAGAAATGTATCATAAATTCATTATGATCACAATAAATGAATACAATGCCAAACTAGACTTCCCACATAGAGAACATCCACACATCACCCACACAACCAATAGATTGGTACAGTAGACATCATACTCATACTCACAATTCACAGATTGAAAGTAATTACAAACATTAATAAATTTAGAAAAGAAAAATGTTCCTCTTCCCCTATTACATCACATTGTACTTTGAGAAAATATAGACCCTCACTTAATTGTTCTGATCAAGCATATAGAGAAACAATCCCCAAATCTTGGTGGTTACCACAATAGTTGCCAAATAGAGCGATAGTTTCTTGCCAGCGAATCACCCACTTTGGAAAACAACAGATGAAAGAGCATTAATGGTCAGGAATAATCATCATTATATTTTCCATTAATACGGCCTTAAACTATCACCCAAACATTTCTTGCTCCAAATCTTTCCCCGTGGAAGGTTATTTGTAATTAGCACAGTTCCCAGGAGCCAAATTAAATGAGAAATTCATTTTAGCACATGCTCGCACGTGCAAACTATCAAGATGGAGAAACAACTTGAAAAACTAAATAAATCCTCGTCACATCAACATTTAACTCATGCCACCTCAATTTCTTTTCATTCACCAAGTCACAATGACATCCAGCTCAGATATGCCCCCTTGATTTCTATAAATTTGCTGGAAATAACCACATTTAGCCAACCAAATGACATCTTGAAAATGGCGAGTGCACAAAGTGATGGTGCTTCGATGAATGGCTTCATAGTGATCAAAGAAGTCGAGTGTAGCCCCTTCTTCAGTTTTCTATCAGACTAGTTGAGCGAGGTCTTCATTATTCAGAGTGAGGTAGAGGAAGAAGTACTCATGATATCCTGGGAGAGAGATTCTTGAACCAAGTTCACATGCATAATATTGATCTTTTGGAGCACTTCATCTACAACATGGTTCACACTTCTGGGTGATGTGATTGGGGAGTGAGAACAACAGAACATTTGGTTCAACCTAAATACCTGCACAAGGTGAATGTGGCCACTAGAGGACTCAACCATTTTCCTAGAATCAGACTCATGGGAGATGTTATCTACATTGCAACTGCAACCCAACACGAGCTTACAGAAGAAGCGATGACTCTCCTTCGTATGGCGCTGGTGTGAAATGATATGGGGCTATTTGCCGAATTTATGCAATCTCACGAGAAGTTTCTTTCACCAACCCAGATTGAGCATCTCCAAGAGGTGGTGGAGGGAGTCCATGTGTTAATATTTGCCCTATGTACTTGAAAATGTTGTTATGATAACTCCCAATTTTGTAATACGAATACCAATTTTATAAACACCGATGATATTGATCTATATAATACAATATATAAGCTTTTTTGTTACTTTGATGTTCTTTCCTTTCTTTCATCTAGGTATTTTCATGCTCTAATTGCATTACTATTATTTGGAAGTGGTATTCGTTTATGTTGATTTTCTTGCATATGAATGTTCTGTAATTACACACTTCTAATTGATCATTGAATTTACATTATCATCACTCATTAGGGCAGTTCTAAAAATTCCACTAGAATCCACTACACTTAGCAAAACTTGTACCTTTACCACCTTCAACTTCTTTGGGAAAAGTGCATTATGAATCGATAAAACAAGGGGTTCATGAAACCCTATCAGGGATCGACAATAGTTTACGAACCTATCAAAAATCCCGCCAATACTTAAATTTCTTCAACTTTCCATCACCATTGGGCTTTTGAGACTGTTAGAAAACTTTAAGTACAAACCACCAACTTTGAGACTTAAAACCTAAGAATTCACCAGGCATATCAGTATTTCAGAGAGTTATAGAAACCTATCAATGAGCTGCCAACATAAGATAATGAGTGAGTTAAAGATTGCGAAGGGAAGGCGTCATAAGAGGGAGTTATGATAACCTGGGCAACACTCGCCAAGGTTAGTAAAACTTAGGAAAATACCACCAAAGACTTAGTCTTAGCAAAATTTCGAGTAGGGGCAACGATTTTAAGGGCGATGACCAAAATCAGAGTAATAGGTTGTAAGGTAGGATTGTAGATCAAGTTCACTTGTTGGGTCAAATTTGAATAAGCCTACAACTAATCTTTCATCATTGTAGAGATTTGAGATATAAAGGTATAAGTTAGAGTAGATAAATTAAATTTGAACTTCATGAAGAAAGAAAAAGGTGGTGAAAGTTTCCAATGACACAATTTCCAAAAAGATTTCACAATTGCTTGTAAGGTTCAATAATCACATTCCTAGAAATTCTAAAAGCCAAAAAGAGTAGATTTTCATGATCAACAATGTGTGAAAAGGGTTGTAAGGGAAGACATGAGCACATGATCTAGATTCTTTTTACATTGGAAGAGGTCCAAAAACCATGTTTATTATTTCCATGGCCATGGTAGTGGGGGCAAGGAAGAGGGGTTGGATGATCTGGAGGTGAAAATATAGGTAGTAAGTTGGGATTAAGCATCGACCTATGAATTCCACAACTAAAGGTTAAGGTGTTCTCATTTGGCAACTAAAAATTTGCATTTCCATTTCTTAATGAAGTTATTTCTACTAAACCATATATTGCTAATTGAATTTCAAAGATCTGCTACACCAATAGACAACAGTAGATTTACGACTTCTGAAATCCATATCAATTATTTTCAAGTACCATATCCAAAACCAATATTTTCCAAAATAATGTTAATATATAAATAATATGAAGAAACAATAATAAATTATCCACAAAAATATCTGCACCTCGTTGATCTCTCAGACTGTTTTGAAATGTAAAGATTTGAAATTTGAGAAGAACAAGTTACAAAAGGCCAGGGATATTTATGCTGCTTCAGCATTCCCGCCTCTTCTGGCCCCCACCAAACGCGCTTTGCAAAAAAATGCAGAAAATTTGGGTCAAATTTAAAGTTGGTCTAAAAAGGTTTAGCTACCTAAACACGCGTAAAATCTGGGTTGGAGAAAAGTCGTGTGAACAAGAAGTTCGAGATCCCTGAATTGCGGAAAGAGCCAATTTTTATATAACGCGTGGTATACCGACTCCGACCGCGTTTGGGGTCCCCGATCAATGGTCGTCTTGGGTTGTACTGTAAGTTCTTTCATAATGGTCATTGATGAATTAGATTCTATTTTTATTGTAATATTTATTTGTCTTTGAAACATATGTTTTAAATTAAAAGTATAACATTTATTTTTGAGTGGTTTTATTATTTTAATTAAATTTATTGTTCTAATGGTTAAATTATTATATTCATGTTATTTTTCATTTAGTTATGATGGGAATATTTTGAAGTAATCTTATTTGATAATTAACATGTTTTTTGTGAGAAGTTTGGCTCATGATTGAATCTCCATCTTTAATTCTTTCTCCTTTGTACTTACTCACCTACATTCACTGCCTATTCATTTCTATATCATTTTTAATCCCACACATTCTGATGCATTTACCTCTCACTTATAAATTACCACCTTATCCATCTTGATCAATTACAATGAATCTAGAAATGATCATTGAATCTCAAGACTCAAAATTCAAATTCCATCTTTATTTCCCCCTTCTACTAGTCATTGCAAACTAACTTAGCATATGTTTCATGCAACATGTTGCTATGCCATGGCATTTAAAGACATTACATGTGTAATGAATTCACATGGAGATCACATGCTAGAATCATTATAACATCCTTCAATTTTAAAGGGCAATAAATAGTTATATCTACATCATCATCTTATAAGTCATTTGCATGTCTACATATGTTTTCTGATTATTATTCATGTTGTATTCGACTATATTACAAACTTTTACACATACTTTGATGCTTATCTCCAACTTATATGCTTATATTATTATTCATTATTAACTATAATTTGCTTGTTGGAGGCAATTATTAATTTAATTGATATGTTATATGTGCTTACATGCTTACATATTATTTTATCACCTTATCATGTATATTTTCCTCTATAATTCCTTGCATTTGTTAGATGCAAGCAATTAGAAGGGTATCTATTGTCACTCACACTTTTCATGTTTGAGATTTCATATAGAAATTTGTGCTAAATAGAAAGCCATCA